>JAZDUH010000155.1:1042500-1190000 GCA_036419115.1 Scarus forsteni | reverse complement strand
TATTGTGTCTGATTGTAGCACGTTTGAAAGGCAGGTGAAAAGCAGGCACAGCGTTGCGCACAGAGGGCTGCAGTCATTGTGGCTAAAAAATGGGTCACATTAACAGATTAATTGGGCCCAAATTTTGTGGCCCAGTCCAGGGTGCGCATAAGCCTGGTGCACCCCGTGCCGTGACAATTGCTTCCGGTACACCATCATGCGCAGCCAATTAGGCAATTGGGTAGACCGACTGCGCTGATTTGGGTGTGAAGGCACACCGGGGGAGGTGCCGACAGATTCAGGTTGATGCAGTGACAATTTTGTACCAAAAAAAGTGCACAGAAAGTGCGCTGATAGCTCACCAGCTCCAACCTGGTCATTTCTCGGTGCCAGGGAAGCGCTCCTTCCGCAGCTGTAATTTGGTGACAGGTTCTCGTGTGCACGTCACCAAAGCCACACAGGCAGATCTCCAGAGTGTCAGTGCATTCTTTGTTGCAAGTTGCATTCCACATAGCACAGCCTTACACCATGGATGTGACTTTGCCCTCTCGAGGGAGACATTACAGGACTTATGACGAAGAGGCCAAACTGTATGTGCCATATCAGCAGGGAGAGCAGCAGAGCGAACAGGAGAGGACAGACCACCTGCACAGCTCTGTCTTTAAATGTGCTTATATGCCTCTCATTTGTACATGTTTTTTTTTTTTTTTTTTGCCACATTCATTCAGTCACATTAGACATACAAAAATAATTTATGAGAAAAATAAATTGTAAGAGAAAGCGATTATTATTATTATATCAATGCTTGGACTGCTGGTTGGAGAAGGAGAGGGCCAGAGGAGAGCCGTCCCCCCGGTTTAAGAAGAAAAATAACCACCTGAACCGCAATCTCAACTTCAATCCCACCAAAGCCCTCAGTGCTTAGCATGGAGAGGGGGAGGACGCGATGTCCTCCGCTGAGCTCGTTGTTAGGTGGGGAGGCCGCCTCCAGTGCCTTTGTTGTGACAGCTTTCTTTTTGCCCATCTCCTTACATTATAAAAACCCTTTTTTACATTGGACAGCAGTTCGCAAAATATTTGGGCAAACTCAATTGGTAATATTAATAACTTCCTTGTAAGCTGTTTCATAGGCATGCTAAGCACATTCATTCATGGGAAATGAACGCGTCTCTCTAATCTTCCTCTTCTTGGACCGCTGGTTGGAGAAGGAAGGAGGGAGTCTGAGGAGAGCTCTTCCTCTGTTGAGATTCAGACCAGGGGAGGACAGAAGCATCTGCCCGGTGAGTTTTTGGATGATTAATGCAGTTTTAGGAGCGGCGCTGTATGCCCTATGTGCTACCATTATGCGGATGTCCGCTGCTCGATTTTGGATCTAAATATCTCCCGAAGCACTGTTTGCATCAGAAAAGCAAAAAGGAAAAAGGAACCGAACTTATCCCATTGAGCATTTATATGAAAAACCTGAACCTGTTGCTTTAAACCGGATATTTTAAAGGTTCCATATTGTGCTCCTTTTCTGCAGTTAAACATGGTTGATGTCTTCATGAAAGCCTTAGTAACATACTTTGGTCTTAAAAGCTAATAAATCGAGTACAGCAGCATTGCTTCCAGGCTTTCATAGCCCCTCCGTTCAGAAAGGTCTGATTTAGTGGGTGTGACCATAATATGTTAATGAGCCACTGCTGATACCGCCCCGCTCTTGATGGTGGTGTTGCGTAACCATGACGACTGAGCCCTGAGAGAAAATGGCTGCACATGAGAGAGACCTGATAGACCCAGTCAGACCCCAAATATGAAGAGGACCAAGGTCAAACCAGGATGTTTCTCAGTTGTCTGTATATAAAGTTTGTTTCTTCAATGCTAACATGTAGACGAATTGAAGTTGTTCCGCAATCCCCCCCCCCCCCCCCCCCCCCTCCATTTTTTGTTGTCGATTTGAAGCATGTAGCTCTTCGTAGAAATGCAGTGCTTACCAAAACTAAGACTGGTGTTAAATAGCGTTTAGTAAGGGATAATGTAGAGTGAGCAGGTTACTACAGAGACATAAACCCCGACAGGATAAGATAAAAGCCCGACGTGAATTAACTTTTTCTTTTGAGTAACACTGAACCGGACGTTGCCACTGATAGTGAAATAAGACAGAGGGACGGGGACTTCTCTGTTGTTGTGCAATGTAAATAATTTCTAGTTTCTTCAGGGCAGATCAGAGCAACAGTCAGTTTTACATAAATAACATAAGTTATGTGACTGACCCATCAGGATACAGTATTTAGTAGAGCCATAGCCTTTAGCCCAATTGTTTGTCATAACCTCTAATTGTAAGCAGTCAGCAGTTTTATGTGAACCTTATCTTTTCTATATGCCACACAGTAGCTGTCTTAAATACCTCTTTATTTGCAACATTGTTTATTATTATGACATAGCCATGTGTATATTAGCATTATATTTTCTTCAGATAAAAAAAGCAAAACATCATGATGTTTTGCTTAACTAGGGAAGCTCGTTTTTCATAACTTTGTAGGCTAAAACAACAGCCTAACCGCAACCAATCAGGTCAGGTATGCAAATCAAAAATACACTGTAACGTAACAGTATATCCACAGACTCAACAGCTCGTTGAAGGTTACGAGTTTACATTTATACAGATCACTAAATACAGGTTTTGTTTTCTAAATATCACATTTTGTGGGATGGGAGGAAGGCCAAAGACCCAAAAATGTGGTCAAAAGCCTTTAAAAAGTGTTTTTTGCATAATATGAGACCTTTCTCATGAAAGAGACTTTTTTGCACAAGCAGAAGTGTCTGACTTGTCTTATTTGATCACTTCTTCTGCTCTGAAGGCTTTATGAAGGACAAAACTTTAACCTGGGTACTGGAATATTTCATACAGTGTTCTATGTGTTTTGTGGCAAATAAAAAAAGGGGAATTAATTTTAAGAACTTGAAAAGCAGATGAAGTGAAATGCAAGATGAAGTATAGTTAGCATTTATCTGAGAAAGACAGTGAAACAGAAGTCAGCATACAGGTTAATGTCAAGCATCACTTTCATTGTGGATACAAGGTTTACTCAGACTTTCATTGGACTTCTGTGTTTTGTCAGATATATAACAAACAGACACAGAAACATGTACAACAGAGTCGATTTCTGTCTTCCACAGTCCTCAGGCCCTACTTTATGCTAAAGACATACCAGCAGGAATAAAAAGACCTTTGTGAGCCGGATGGATCTAAAATTTCCTGTGCCACAGTTCCTCTGAGCACTGGTATAACTCCTTTGATGCTGCAGACCCAAAGTGGCTCAAGAATAAAATTCATAGCCCATGGTTTTACATGTTGAGAAAATCCCACAAATCACAGCTTGGAGCGATGGCAGTGGGAGCATCATCCAATGAGCAGTGAGGACGTGCACACTGATGTGCAAGCGCAGGTGGGAGACGTGAAAATGGAATATGAAATATCTGGCCCGTGTTCAATCAGGTCTTCATGTTGTTACTCTTAATACCCATCACATAACACAGAGGAGGCTCTCGTGTCAATTTAAGATTCATCCGTCTTACATCATGCTGCTGTGGTGTTTGCTTCCAGGGATTTAGAGGTTTCTCGATAAAGGTCTGTACCCCCGTGCCTGATAGTGTAAAAATAGCAGCAGGTTTGGTGGTCTGTTTGCTGGGAGCGAGCTGTTGGCTGCTCAGCTTCTTCCTGAATGAATAAACTGATGAAGAGGAGGTAGAGTGAGCTCTTCGCCAGAACACCTCTGGTTTGCTTATATTAAAGTGCTCTGTGTGAAAGAGTGTGTTTTAAACCCACCAGAGAAAAGGCACCTGGCACACAGTGACTTCCTTATCTCTGTTGAATTTGGGATTAAGAGGAAGGAGG
The DNA here is from genome assembly GCA_036419115.1 of Scarus forsteni. Lineage (NCBI taxonomy): Eukaryota > Metazoa > Chordata > Actinopteri > Labriformes > Labridae > Scarus > Scarus forsteni. Next base: position 1,186,144 of record JAZDUH010000155.1, on the reverse strand, counting down.
GCTTAATATTTTGTCATCTGTTAAGAGGAGATTACAGCAGCATTAAAGAGAAGAACAGAGAACATACAGGACTGAGTCAGTGTGTCACCTCAGAGTAAAAAAAAATGCAATGGCATGACATTTTCAGCATTTTTATTGTCTTAGTAATTATTCATAATGGTGTGTAATTACCATAACATATGTTTATACCAGTCATAGACCGACAAAGACATAAATGGTGGTTCCCAATGGTGTATCATCATTGTGATGTCACCAGGTTTATATAAGCGTGGGCTTGGAGAAAATTTTTTTTTTTTCTACGAGGATACGTGGCACAAGCAGAAAGGGGTTGTGTTAAAAAGGCCACATTCTACTTTTATTCAAGTGATTGAGCTCTTCTATAAACAAGACCTAAAGGCTGAGACATGACCTGTTTTTTTTTCTTTTTTTTAATGTATTTTTGGGCATGTTGTGCCTTTATTGATAAAAGAGAATGAAAGTGGACAGGCTTGTGAAAGCGAGGGAAGAGGGAGGGAGAGAGGGTAGGGGAAGCCACTCTGCAAATTTGCCACAGGCTGGATTTGAACCCAAGCCAGCAGAAGTTTGTTACAGTTGCAAGAAAAAGAATTCTAAAGTGTCAGAGGGAGACTTACAGAAATCCCTGGCACATGCTAATATTATTAGTGACCTCAAACTGATGTCTCTGAACATACAAATACTTACGAAGACGAAAGTTTCCCAAGGTTCAAACGTTTAGAACACATTCAGCGTACTTGTGAGTCATTCTCAGGCTTAATGTTTACCGTGCTCCTAGCTTAACTTTCACCGGAGATACGTCAAAGATCCTCTACAAACGTACAGAGCACTCACTCTGCATGGAAACCGAACGATCCTCACAGGTGAAGAGGTGTCACTCTGACGATTTTCTCAAAACATTTTAACACATTGCATCATGAAATAAACATATTTATAACTTTTTAACTAACTTATTCATTGAAATATACAAATCTTTTAACCCAAAGACATGACACTCCCTGCTTGATATAATCACATTATATCACTTCAAATACCAACATATAAATGAAACATCGCAAGAAATATTCAATCAGTCTCTGAAAGTAAAACTATAATCTCTGAGATAGGTCTTAAGAACACCTTTGCAGTCCCTTCTTTAACAATCCGCACTTCCACTTTGCGGACTTTCTTGTCACTGCTGGGTAGAGACCTTACTATTAGTCCCATTGGCCATTCATTCCTGTGTGCCTGAGCATCCTTTAACAGGACAACATCTCCTTCTTTGACATTTGTTCGGTTTTCAGTCCATTTTGAGCGTTTCTGCAGGGTAGACAAATATTCACCTTTCCACCTCTTCCAAAACATGTCCGCTAGCTGTTGTACTTGTTTCCATTGTTTTCCATACAACTGTCCAGAGGAGAAGTTTCCAGATGGAGCAGAAACTGTACTTGACTTTTGTGTTAGTAACATTGCTGGTGTGAGTATCGTTGGACAGTCTGGGTCGGTAGATATTGGGACGAGAGGCCTTGCATTCATAATGGCCATGACTTCAGCCATAAACGTGCATAGAACCTCATGAGTAAGACATGTTTGACCAGTTTTTAGCAACATTGCATCTAGGATACGTCTAGCCACCCCTATCAGACGTTCCCACGACCCTCCCATATGGGACGCATGCGGAGGATTGAAAATCCATGAGCACCCCTTCTCTTGAAGATACTTTCTAACTGGTGATTTGTCTGTGTCTAAACCCAGTTCCTTACAAGCTCCCACAAAATTAGTCCCGCTGTCTGAACGCAAGAGCTTAGCTGGGCCACGAATAGAGAAGAATCTCCTCAATGCGTTTATAAAGCTGTCTGTGGACATAGTTTCAATGAGTTCAATATGTACAGCTCTGGTTGTCATACACGAGAAAATAACAGCCCACCGCTTGTTTAGGGAACTGCAACCTCTTGTGCGGCGTGCAACTATAGTCCATGGCCCGAACACATCCAAACCCACTGAAGTGAAAGGAGGCTCAGGTGTAACTCGATCTGAGGGCAAATCTGCCATTTTTTGGTCCTGCATTTTATCTCTCAACTTGCGGCAGGTGACACAGTTATATATTACAGAAGACACAAGACGTTTACCTCTGACTATCCAAAACCCAGCACCACGGACAGCTCCTTCCGTAATGTGTCGTCCTTGATGAGCTGACTTCTCATGGAAGTGTCTCACCAGGAGTGTGGCAATGTGACTAGAGGAAGGGATAATCAGGGGATGCTTTTCATTTTCTGTAAGATCGGCTGAGGAGAGACGCCCCCCAACTCGCAGCAGTCCGTCTTTGTCCACAACTGGATTGAGCTTTTTTAGTGTGCCATTTTTGGAGTTGATCTTTTTATCCCTCCTTTATCTTTCTCAACGTCTCATTGTAAGCATCATGCTGGACTGATCGGATGATGACATCTTTGGCTTGAGTGAGCCCTTCCGTGTTTGTAGCTTCTGTGAGACTTTTCCATCCCTTTTGTCCTCCTGACTTTTGTTTAAAAGAACCAACAACATGAATTAGTTTGGCTATTGCTTTGCATGCTGCTGTCCAACTTGAGTATTTTCTGAAGCGCTCTACACCTAGATGTGGCTCTGATACTGCAGTTGTGAGCGTTTTTATTTCTGGACGTATTTCTTTGTCATTTTCAGGTTCTACGAGTGTGAATGGCTTGTCTTTGTGAAAATGAATGAGTTTTTCTGAATACAGAAACTCGGGGCCAGTAAACCAGTTACTGTTTTTAAGTGCAGCAGCTGGAATAAACCTGGTTGCCTGGTCTGCTGGGTTTAACCCAGTTGGCACATAACGCCATTGGTCCGGTTGTGTGGATAACCTGATGCGTGTGACACGGTTGGCTACATACATGTAGAACCTTTTTGAAGAGTTGTGTATGTACCCTAACACAATACGACTGTCAGTGAAAAACGTAACATTGTTAATTTTGATGTCCAACTCATACATCTCCACTGCAAGTACGGCAGCACAAAGTTCTAGCCGCGGGACAGTGTGCGCCGGACGGGGTGCAAGTTTGGACTTCCCCATCACAAGACCTACATGGTACTGACCTTGACTGTCTAAAGAACGCAGGTACACTACTGCCCCTATAGCTACAGTAGATGCGTCAGAGAAAATACACAGCTCATTTCTTTCCATGGCACTTAGCGAACCTGAACTGTAGCACCTTTTGATTTGTAGATTCTCAAGAGCTTTTAAGGAGTCTTTCCATGAGACTCACGTCTCCTCTTTTTCTGGAGGAAGAAGTGCATCCCAGTCCCTCAGATGACAGTTCTCGGAGTAGTGCCTTGCCTTGCATGACAATGGGAGCAGCAAAACCCAAGGGGTCATACAAACTAGTGACTGTTGACAGTACTCCCCTGCGTGTGAATGGTTTCGTCTCATTTGATACAAGGTAAGTGAAACTTACAGTTTGTAGGTTCCAACAGAGTCCTAAGCTCCTTTGTACTGGGAGAGGATCTGTTCCAAGGTCCAAATCTTTCAAGTCTTTAGCACGGTCCTCCACAGAAAATGCTTCCATGACCAGGTTACAGTTAGAAGCCACTTTGTGAAGACGCAGGTTGGATTTTGCTAACATGTTTTTATTTCATTGTTGATTTCAAACAAGTTAAAGAATTCTGTCCTAGCTAGGGACTTATTACTCTGTTCGTCAATCACTGCGTACATTTTTAATGCTTTGTCTTTTTGGCCCTCTGGATAAGCTTCCACTAAACAGATCTTAGAACAAGAGCGTGGGCTTTCACTCTGACCACATACCTCTGTGCACTTGGAGAGCACTGCTGTTTTCTTCTCAGTGACTGCTCTCTCTGAGGTGTAGCATTTTGGGACAGGAATAGAACCTGGATGAAGCGCTGATATGTGCTTGGGACTGTCACACTCAGCACACTAGACTGCCACCTTACAATCTTTTGCAATATGCTGCACTGAACCACAACACCTGTAACAAATGTGATGCTCTTTGAGAAAGGCTTGACGCTCCTCAATTGGTTTGTCTCTAAATGACTTACATTTTTTAAGAGGGTGTGGCTTTTTATGAATCGGGCACAGCCGATCTGGCTCTTCTATTTTCCTTCTCTCTGAACCACGTTGTTTTTCCTCTGCAATCTCTGTTCTATGCACTGACACAGTAGCTTTGCGATTGTATGATGTGAGCTTTTCTGTGCGAGTGGACGCTTGACTGTTACAGCTGGATAAATTAAAGCTTGGATAATTCCTCATTTTCGCTTGTTGCTGAACAAACTGCACAAAAATGGGAAAAGGGGTAAACGACACACTATAAGTCTCTTTGTATTGTGATCCTACAGTTGTCCATCTTTCCTGCAGGTTGAAGGGAAGTTTTTCAACTATTGGTCTCACCCCTCGAGCTGTGTCCAGGTACGCAAGCCCTGGAAGTGCACCATCTGACTTTGCACACTGTAACTCTAACAGGATGTCACCAAGTTCTCTTAACTTGCCACTGTCTTTGTTTGTTAGTCTTGGAAACTCTTCTATCTTTTTTAAGAGTGCATCTTCAATGGCTTCTGAGGAGCCGTAACATTCCTCGAGACGTTTCCAAACCATTTTTGCACCTGCAGCGGGATTTAGGGTGTGCACAGCACAAGTCCTTTTAGCCTGTTCTGAAGACTTTGGGCCAAACCACTTTGTTAGAAAATCTAGCTCCTCTCTAGCTGATAGATTTGAGTCTTGAGTTGCACTAGTGAATGAGGTTTTCCACGCCCAATAGTTTTCTGGTTTGTCATCAAAATGCAGTAAACCAGTGCTGACTAGTTATTTGCGAATGAGATACTTTGCAAAATCATGTGCTCCATTTGCTTCAGGTTGGTTGTTGTTTGTGGGTTGGAAAGCGCAAGCTAAAGGATTAAATGAAGAGGTGTTAGTTGGACCTGGGTTTACTTCCTGTTCATGTTTGATGTCGCTGTTCATTGGTGGCAGAGCTTGTGGAGTTGCAGTTGTAACTTGGTCAACAGGTTGGTTGATAACTTGCCTATCTAATACATCGTCATTTCTTTTCGAGGGTCCTAGTAGCCCACCGCGCTGTTCTACATATTCCCTGGTGCGCTGTGCTGAGTTAAAGGGCTCAGCTTTAATGGGGGGTTCCATGTCTGACTCCCCGCTCTGACTTTCAACTTCTTCATAGGCTGCAGCTTCAGCTTCGGCTGCTGCTACTTCTTTTTCACATCTTAAAATGTGGAGGCTGGCATCTAAATCCGCCTTTTGGTTTTGTTTTGTTTTTTTTTCCCTTTATTTTTTTCCAAATGTGCAACACCACTGTGATGCATAATTCATACAAAAAAAATCCAGAGAAATTCCTTGTTTATACAACAAATCAAGAAAAATACCATAATATTATATTAAACACTAAAATAGAACAAGAGAATCCATAGATATTTAGATGAATAATAGTGATCATAATAAGAAAAAATAGGTAAATAAGACTATGTTAACATAAATACTTATACAGTAAGGATAAACCTTCGCAATTGATAGACTTTTTACATAGTAAAGTAAAATAATACATAAAATACATATATAGATACAATAAATACCCACAAACATATAGATAGATTTAAATGCCATTGAAACATAGTCCAAAATCAGGTAAAGTAGAATAGCATAGTTACATAAATCAATTAAAAGAAAATAAATAATAAAGATAATAACAATAAAAAATAAAAAATAAAAAATAAATAAACGAGTGCTCCCCTTTTGGTTGTTGACTGATTTCATTTACCAGTGTTAGTTATTTACATTCACAGTATGCATGGTTAAGGTTAATGTTTTTGCCACTTCTTTTTGTCAGTTCGAGAGATGTATTAATACTACTAGTGTTAGTGTTATTATTGTCATGAGTTTACGTTGTTTGCCTCTCTGTTTTCCATATAGTTTCCCATTTCCTCCACAATATTTTACCATTTCTTGGATTCCCTCTGCTTTTATATGTTAACATCTCCATTTCTTTTATTTGTTCCATCAGTTCTCTCCATTTAACTAACCCTGGGCTAATTTTCCGCAGCCAGTTCTTAGTAATGAGTTTTAATGCAACAGCTCTCATTATTCTAATGAGGTATTTGTCATCTGAATTCATTGTTCCACCATGGAACTTGCCTAACAGGATAAATTCATGGTCAATTGCTGACTCCTGTTTTAGGACTTCTCTGATTTCATTACAAACAAGTTTCCAATATGTAGTCAATACAGGGCAGAACCAAAAAATGTGGCTATAATTTGCGTAGTGTTCTCCACATTCTCTCCAGCAGGATGAAGTCACTAAGTGCTGAAAATGGAGCAAAGCGTTAGTTCAGACAGGCACGGAGTCAATCTGCTTGGCCGAGCTCTCACTCATATGCATATGGGGTGGCCTTATCGCGCAGTCTCACGTCAGATGATCGGTCTCCCCTCCCAGCCAGATCAGCTGATCTATTTGGCGCGTTATTTAAACTGCCCCAGTCTACCTGAGTGTCTGGCTGTCATCTGCACGCTGCTCATTTCGCTGCTATCTCATCGCTCTCTATGTTGTCATTTAATTTGCTGTTTGTGCTGCATCTCACCTTGCTGCTCGGCATGTCGACTCCTGGCCGTGATGTCGATCCATGGCAACTCGATCGCTTTTCCGAGCCCCAATCTCAGCTGTCCGAGGCGGAGGATGCCTCTTGGGATGGGAGCCCCGTCGCTACCCGGCGCAGCGCCCGTCTAGCAGGCAAGAATCCTTTGACTCCCAGCATAAATGACTGGCCGGTGCCAAGGCTTTTAGAAGCCTTATTTAAAAGTCAAATCGCCGCTCCGATCGGCGCTTCTCATGAAGAATTGTTTGAATTATTCATGGAAAAAGTTCACTCCGAACCACTACCTGCAGTCCTGCCATCCTCTCTCCCCAGAAAATGTGCGAGGAAGAGAAAGAACATCTCTCATGACTCCATCGAGACTCCTGCCCCAGCTGTCAAACAGGCTCGAGCCCCTGCTTCCACCTCCGTTGATCCGGAGGCCAGCCTCGTCCTGTCCGCTCTGTCCAACATCCAGGCTTCGATAGAAAGCATGAACTCCAGGATCCAGGCTCTGGAATCCAGCTCCACTCCAGCGACAGGTGCCTGTTTTCCCAGTTTGGCTGATCCGTCCTCCTCTTCGGCTCAGGGATGGGTCCCGGCTTCTACTCCGTCCACGGGTCCGACTCCGGCGCAGGCAGGTGACGTCACCCCGGCAACCATCGACGGCATCACCCTCCCGCGAAGGACTCTGGGAAGTGCAGTTCCCATTTCCACCGGCGCTCCATTCTTTCCTCCAGCTGCTGCGATCTCTCCCAGTCTGAGAAGCCAGATTCTCGCAGGTAATGACATTAATCTTGTTAAAATCCTGCTGTGCTCAGAGCTCTCTGACAGACGTATTGTGGAGTGTGGAGATATGTCAGTGCTGCTTAAGGATAGTGATCCCCGCTTGTCAAAAACTCTGACTCTGGCCGAATTTAACATTGCGTTTGGTGTTTTCCGTGATGTCATCTGTGAAGTCTTCCCATCCCGTAGAGCAGAGCTTGACACTTATCTAGCCATTATTTCAGATCTGGCCATGACCTATGGAGGTGCCTTGTTTTATGAATATCATAAGTCATTCTCGGCCAAAGCAGCTATGTACATTCAATGCTTCAATCAAAGACTGGACTGGTCTGTAGTCGATCTGAGCCTCATCAGCAGGCATTTCACGGGACATCAGGCCCTATCCTGTTCCATCTGCGGCTCCTTTTCTCATTCCCCCAATCTGTGCCCCAAAACTGCTATTAATGTTCTTCCGTCCAAGCCTGCTTCAAGCCCCCATAAGGAGGACGCCATGGTGACGCCACCCATGACTCCTCTTTGTCATAACTTTAATGAAAATGTTTGTAAATTTTATAATTGTAAATATTTTCATGCTTGTAGCTACTGCGGAGAAGCGCACCCCAAGTCCGTGTGCCCGAAACGAACCCGCTTCATGAAAAATGACAAAAATAAAGCGTCAACGCCAGTCAACATCCCTGAGCTGGGGAAAGCATTTGAAAAGCATCCAACTGCTGCTTGTCAATTATTTGATCAAGAGTCTGGTTCACGGTTTCAGCTGGATTGTTTTGGCTTCCTAAAGTGTCTTTTGTTGTAATAATCTGCATTCTGATTTAAAGGAACCTGAGGTGGTAGATGAGTTCCTGGCAAAGGAAATTAAAAAAAACAAAAAAAAAAAAAAAGTTTAATGATCGGCCATTTGTTAAATCCCCTTTTCCAACTACCTGAATCAATCCAATAGGTGTAGCCACTCGCAAATACTCTGGATAAAAGCCCCTAATAGTTGATCCTTGTGCCCCTCACAATGATGAAACTCAGAGCATTAACAGCCTCATTCCTCTTGCAACATTTTCTCTGTTATGCGACTGTCGATAATACCATTAACTTCATTAAGAAAGCAGGCGGTGGTGCGCGGCTAGCCAAAGCAGATATCACAGATGCGTTTAAGTCATGCCTTTGCATCCATCTCAGTGGCACCTATTCGGTGTCAAGTAGAGAGAAACAATGTTTCGCAGTCAATCTTACTTGGTTGTCGCAGCAGTCCAAAAATATTTGTTACCCTGTCCGAGGCTCTTTGCTAGATTCTCCTGAATAAATGTAGACTGCCTTGTGCTCCACCTTCTCTCGCCCTCAAGCTGTATACAGATGCTGCATCTTCTGTAGGTTTCGGAGGGTTATACAATAGCCAATGGTTTGCCGATGTGGCCAAAAGAATTATCAGCTTGCCAGCTAATGCTATTTCCTCTGCTCTTATGGAAATATATTCTATTGTTATCGCTTGTTTGCTGCGGAGTGATAACTGGTAAAGGAAACAAATTCTGTTCTGCTGCCCCCATTCACTCAAACAGTGCTAGACTAAGCCCAGCCCTGCAATCTTATCTGTGCTCTGCTGCTCACTACATGCAGAGTGGTCATAACATTCTGCATAGTCCTATTTTGTCTCTTTTTGTGCCACTCTTTTGTAGCAGTAACACCTGTCAATATTCCAATGATATGTGCTTTTATAATTCACTGCTTTGAATCAAAAAGATGCAGCCTTCCTCTATAAAGGGATCTGTAGCAGGTATTCAGTTCCACCTCCGTTGTCTGGATACATCCACCATCAGCCTGCTTCAAAACTCATCTTTCCTCCTCCTGCTAAATGGACTTAAGAGAGAGAAACCTCAAGGCAAAGATATTTGTCTCCCTTTAACTCTTCCACTTGTGCACAAGATAATTATTCAATTGAGAGCTGGTTTCTTTGGTCACTACACTGAATTGTTATTGGAAACAGTTATTCTCACGGCTTTCTATGGTTTTCTTAGAGGTGGGGAATTCACTTCTGTCAATGATTCTTTTAACCCTCTCATGATCTAACAATATCAGATGTATCTATTCACCCTCATTACTTATTACTGCTTAAACACTCTAAGACTAATAGGGATAAGAAAGGATCGCTGATTTACATTTCTGCCATTAATTCTGATTTTGTCCTCTGTCCTCCATGTTCCGTTCCTGAGGAGCCGCCCTCACGCTTCTCAGCAAGAGCCGCTGTTCATGCCTAAAAAAGGGAAGCCCATGTCAAAGGCTTGGTTTGCCTCGCCTCCGCCTCCTCTGCCAGTCCTGCGGTTTACCTGCAGACCGCTACGCCACTCACTCTCTGCGCATCGGTGCAGCGACAACAGCAGCTTCCTCTACCTCTGTTGCAACACTAAAGGCCATGGGTAGATGGTCATCATCTGCTTATGAACGCTACCTTTACCCAGATGCTAAAGTCATTCTTGATGCCCAACAGCTATGAGTGCTCCTTGAGTTTGAAATAAATGTGAAATCATGCTAAAAACTCAGATTTCTATCAGTGGGGAATTTCATCTGCAATTAGTAGATGTGGTTGGCTATTCGGCTTAATTTCTAGATTTTTCTGCTACTGCTAATCTGCTGACAAATGTGTACTGGTACATGAGTATGGATGCCTGGTACGTTCTTTTTGGGGGGTTCTGCGCTGCTCTCCCTCCCTGATGCTCCTCCAAGTAGGCACTTGGAAAGGCAGGGAGGAGTGCTCTCCCTGCCTCAGGCTTTCCCCGCAGGCACGGGGAAGGGGAGGGAGGTTCCTTCAAGGGGCACAGGAAGCAGGGGGGAGTGCTCCCCCTGCCTCAGGCCTTCTATGCAGGTATGCTATTTTCATCTGCTGCAATTACTCGTACACGCGTACGAGTGCCTGGTGTGGTTGTTTTGGGGGTTCTTGCTGCCGCTCTCCCTCCCTCATGCTCCTCCAAGTCGGGACTTGGAAAGGCAGGGAGGAGTGCTCTCCCTGCCTCAGGCTTTCCCCACAGGCGTGGGGAAGGGGAGGGAGGTCCCAGAACAGAGCCACACCGCCAAAGTTCAATTTGCTTGTTAAGCTTTTGTAATTCCATTGGTCATTGTTTACTCAAGGCAATGTAATTGTCATGTTATTCTTATGTAAGCAGTTGTAATCAATGTTGATGTTATGCAAATAATTGTAATTTCAAATTTCTATGCTTTTACTGAATTACTTGTAATAAATTTTTGACAAAGTGATCCTGGCTGAAATGGAGCAAAGCGTTAGTTCAGACAGGCACGGAGTCAATCTGCTTGGCCGAGCTCTCACTCATGCATATGGGGTGGCCTTATCGCGCAGTCTCACGTCAGATGATCGGTCTCCCCTCCCAGCCAGATCAGCTGATCTATTTGGCGCGTTATTTAAACTGCCCCAGTCTACCTGAGTGTCTGGCTGTCATCTGCACGCTGCTCAAAAAACCCACCTCCTCCCCAGCTCCTCCTTCGTGTTCTGACTTACCAATGTCAGTGTTTTCATTAATGCTTGCTCTGTTCCGGGGGTTCTTGCTGCCGCTCTCCCTCCCTCATGCTCCTCCAAGTCGGGACTTGGAAAGGCAGGGAGGAGTGCTCTCCCTGCTCAGGCTTTCTACAGGCGTGGGGAAGGGGAGGGAGGTCCCAGAACAGAGCCACACCGCCAAAGTTCAATTTGCTTGTTAAGCTTTTGTAATTCCATTGGTCATTGTTTACTCAAGGCAATGTAATTGTCATGTTATTCTTATGTAAGCAGTTGTAATCAATGTTGATGTTATGCAAATAATTGTAATTTCAAATTTCTATGCTTTTACTGAATTACTTGTAATAAATTTTTGACAAAGTGATCCTGGCTGAACTTTACTTGTTGGATAGGAGTCATGAAATATCTCATAGTTATTTTCCATGTGTACTCCTGCCAGAACTGAGATGCTGTTGTCTTGTGTGCAGAGAGACAAATATTTTCCCATTCTACCTGAGTTATTGTAAAATCAAGTTCATCTTGCCATCTTATTTTTTCTCTCAGTTGCTCTTTATTATAGCTTTCTAGAATTCCGTATAAAGCTGAGACATGATGTTTGACTCCACAACAATTATATTTTTTAACCAGAAATTGTGTCAAGACATGTAGATCTGTGAGTTTTTTCTTCTTTATATCTGTGTTTTCAATATAACTTCTTATTTGTAGGTATCTAAAGAAATGGGAGTGTGGCAAATCATATTTCTTTTGTAACATTTTAAATTGCATAATTCCTTTGTTGTCTATGAATTGCCCAAAAATCGACAAGCCTTTCTGATTTCAGATTTTAAAGGTGCCATCATCTTTATTTGGAATAACAGCCTTTTGCTTTAATGCACTTGCCTCTAATTCTGCTCTCTGTCTCATCATGTTTGCCTCTTTTTCAGCAAAGACGAGCTGGGCTTTGGCTGCTTGAGCTTTGGCGTAGGCTTTCGTCGCTGAAAAACCTGATGATGATGATGAAAGCGACCGCCTGCTGGGAGCCCTGGACCAGGTGCTGTGTGGAGGTGAAGGTTGCTGTCTCACCGACAGTTGCTGCCTCTCCAGCGATGCAGGGCCTGGTTGATCTGTGGCTTCACCAACGTCTGCTTTAGACTCTGTGTCAGCTTCATTCTGCTGCTCATAATCTTTCAGATAGTTCTTTCCTGAGTGTAGACTCATGTTGCCTTAATGTAGCTCTGTGTTGCTTGAACCCGCTGAGTAGTCGTCTTTTTACTGTGCTGTCCTCACGACACGTGACTATGTGAAGCTAGATAGCCAGCGAACTTAAAAAGAAAAAAAAAACTCTGTACACAAGGCGTTCTTTTCTTGCTTTTATGGAGGTCTCTTGTAGTAAATAAATTAATGTAACTGAAAGATACAGAAAAAATATACATTACACTGTGCACTGTGCACCATTGTGCAAAATACAGGTAGCTAGCTTATTTATGCTAAACACAACATGGATAGCTGTATCAGCAATCACCTGTTTACATTGAGCTTTCAAATAAAATATAATTGTGACCTCAAACTAATGTCTCTGAACATACAAATACTTACAAAGACGAAAGTTTCCCAAGGTTCAAATGTTTAGAACATATTCAGCGTACTTGTGAGTCATTCTCAGGCTTAATGTTTACCGTGCTCCTAGCTTAACTTTCACCGGAGATACGTCAAAGATCCTCTATAAACGTACAGAGCACTCACTCTGCATGGAAACCGAACGATCCTCACAGGTGAAGAGGTGTCACTCTTGACGATTTTACTCAAAACATTTTAACACATTGCATCATGAAATAAACATATAACTTTTTAACTAACTTATTCATCTTATGAAATATACAAATCTTTTAACCCAAAGACATGACAATTACACAAGAATGGAGTTCATGGAAGAAGCCATTGCTGTCCAAAAAACATTGCTGGATATCTGAAGTTTGCAAAAGAGCACCTGGATGCTCCACAGTACTACCGGCAAATATTCTGTGAACAGATGAAACCCAAATTGAGTTGAACACAAAAAGTTATGTGTGGAGGAAAAAAAAGGCACAGCACACCAACATCATAACCTCATCCCAACTGTGAAATATGGTGGAGGGAGCAGTATGGTTTGGGCTGGTTTGTGGCCTTAGGGCCTGGACGGATTGCTGTCATTGACAGAAAAATGAATTCCCAAGTTTATCAAGACATTTTGCAGGAAAACTTAAGACCATATATAACTGAAGCTCAACAGAGGATGGGTGATGCAACAGGACAACGACCCAAAGCATAGAAGTAAATCAACAATAGAATAGCTTCAACAGAACAAAATACGGTTACTGGAGTGGCCCAGTTGGAGTCCTTATCTTAACCCGATTGAGATGCTGTAGCATGACCTCAAAAGAGCCATTCACACCAGATATCTCAGGAATATTGCTGAACTGAAACAGTTTTGTACAGGAGAATGGTCCAAAATTCCTCCTGACTGTAGTGCAGGTCTGATCTACAACTATAGGAAACGTTTGGTTGAGGTTATTGCTGCCAAAGAAGGGTCAACCAGTTATTAAATCCAAAGGTTCACATACTTTTTCCCACCCTGCATTGTGAATGTTTACATGTTCTGTTAAATAAAAGCATTAAAACTTACAATGTTTTGTGCGGTATTAGCTTTAGCAGACTGTGTTTGTCTAGTGATCTGACTTAGATGAAGATCAGACTGTATTTTATGACCAATTTAAGCACAAATCCAAGTAATCTCAAAGGGTTCACATACTTTTTCTTGCAACTGTAAGTGGGGGCAAGGCTGTGAAGAGCTTTGTTGGTGAGGTGAAGGTTTTTGTACTGGATATACTACACGGGGAGCCAGTGAAGCTGGAAAAGAACAGGGGTGATGTGGTCAGATGAATTGGTGCAGGTGATGATTTGGGCAGCTGAGTTCTGAATGAAGTGCAGTCTGTTGATGAGTTTGGTGGGGACTCCGGTGAGGAGGGCATTACAGTAGTCGATAGAGCATGTGACAAATGAATGGACCAGGATTTCAGTGCTGGATTGGGACAGTGATGGGTGGAGGCTGGAGATGTTGTGGAGGTGGAAGAATGCAGTCCAGGTGAAGTTTTGAATATGAGGTGCGAATGAGAGGGTGCTATCCAGAATGACGCAGAGTTTCCTTACTTGAGGGGAGAATGGTACAGGGAATCCGTCAGTGGTGATGGCTGTAGCCAGGGTGTGCTGGGCTTTGGAGAAGGTGGATTCTGAGCCGATGAGCAGGGCCTTGGTTTTATTAAGTTTCAGGAAGTCACTGCTCATACAGCTCCAGATGTCTTCAAGGCAGATGATTAGGGAGGTGGGAGGGATAGCAGCGGTGAGTTTGGAGGAGATGTAGACCTGTGTGTCGTCAGCATAGCAGTGAAAATGGATTCCATGGTGATGGAGGAGTGAGCCCAAGGGGAGGAGGTACATGTTGAATAGAAGTGAACCAAAGACTGACCCCTGGGGGACACCGAATGAAACACCTGTTGTATGAATTGTTGGTGATCAGTGAGGTATGATGTGAACCAGGAGAGTGCAGCACCAGTGATCCCAATGCCAGCCAGGCGGTCCAGGTGCAGTGGGTTGGAAATGGTGTCGACTGCTGCGTTGAGGCCAAGGAGGATGAGGATAGTCAGTAGTCCAGAGTCAGCTGCAAAGAGGAGGTCGTTGGTGATTTTTACCAGGGCTGTTTCAGTGTTGTGTTTTGGACGGAAAGCAGATTGGAATGGTTCATTTCTTGTAGTGATGAATGTGGTCTGTGAACATTGGCTGTGTACAGTGAGTCTGATCTTTTTGTACAGTCGCTCCAATTGACGGCCAGTGGTTTAGAGCTGCCGGAGGTCAGGGGTGAACCGGGGAGCAGTGTGAGTAATGAGACTGAGCGGGTTTTCAGGGGAGCCAGGGTGGTGAGGGGAGAGGCAGTTATTGTAATGTGCCACCAGTTCAGCAGGGGAAGATGCTGGGGGAGGGCTTGAGTAGGAGCAAATCAGGGGGGAGAGATATGTGACGTTGATATTTTTGATGTTTCTGAAGGAGATGGTCCTTTGTTCTTTGGCTTTGTGTAGTTGGATGTGAATGGCAAAAAGTACAGCTTTGTGGTCGGAAATGGGGAAATCAGTGACATCAAGGTTAGTGGGTGTGATGTCAGTGCAGCAGATAGAGATGGGCTGTCAATGTGGATGTTGAAATTGCCGAGGAGTATAACAGTTAGGGACATTGCACATACAGATACTCGTAGTGATGAGAATTCATTGAGGAAGAAGCAGAGGGTTTTGGAGATCTATGGATGGTAACAATGATAGTGGGTTCGGGTCCTGTGAGTTTTACAGCTAGACATTGAAAAGAGGAGCAAAAGGGGACTGTGACAGCAGTGACTTTGATGTTATCACAGTGAAGGAGAGCACAGGGTTTACTAATAGAAGAAAAACCCAGTGGGGCAGCCTCATTAAGCTGGGAGAAGTCGTTTGGTTGCTGCTAAGTCTCAGTGAGGCACAGAATGTCGAGGTTATGCTTAATAATAAGGTCAGCGATCAGCAAAGCCTTTTTATTGACGGATCTGATGCTTAACAAGCAGAGTTTCTGGCAGGTGAGTGGTGTGTATGTGGCTGCTTTAAGCAGGGGGGGGGCAGTACACTGTGATTAACAGACTCGTGAGAGTCATACACAGCACAATCCAAAGAAATAGATGAAGAATCCACATGATGTGAGATTGGCAGCAATGTTATCCAGCGGTAGATGAACCAGGTGATTGTGGAGAAGCAACAGAAACCAGCGCGGTGGAGGCAGGGGAGTAGAGTGAGCTGGATGTAGCTTCGCTGGAAAACCAGTTGGATGGCGTCAGTGAGCAGCAGTTGATTAGCCGGCTGGCAGGCGGGCACCATCGAGGCACTGGTGTGTCGAGGAGGCAGTGTCCTCCATGTTGACAGCAATCTGTGGGAGCAAGAAAGTATCCAGGAGAGCAGGCTAAGTAGCAGTGCACCAGTCTGAACGGATGTGCTTTGCAGGGCTCAGCAGAGCAGGCTATCCAGCCACTGAAAGCAGAGAGGAGCCATGAGAGTCCAATACAGGTGAGCCCTGTACCAGTGGCGCTAGCTTCTGGCCAATGAGTGGAGAGGCAGTAGCAGCAAACAGATAGAGACTTTTTAACAGCTTTTCGGTGTCTCAGAGTGTTAGATCCAACAGATAGGTTTAAAGTCCAGCATTCAAATGGAAAAATAAAAACAAAATAGCAAAAATGGCAGAGGAGGCGCGGCAGCAGCTTGCCAGCAGTCCCTCCTCCCGGAAAAAGTCATCATTATCGTATTATTCATCTGCCTCGACAGACATGCTCAGTTGTTTTTTTTCTTCGGTTCTCTCTTCAAAGTTCTGAGGTCAAAGGTCTCCATAAAGAAGCCACCCTCTTAAAGAGCTCATACTCTTATGTTTGTTTTGTATATCCTCATGGGTGGGAACAGTATTCACAGCACTCATCAGGTATTGGTGGTGCAGTCTGATAGTGCCCCTGGTTGGTAATGTCACATTACAAATGTCACATAGCCATTTTCTCCTTGGGCAAGACATTAAACCAATGGGCATTTAAGGGCAAGAATGTGTTAGTTGATACTGATGGACACCTGACATAGAAACTCTAACCATCACATAATGAATGTGAGAGTGAATGGGTGTGAATATGTAAATGTGACCTGCTACAAAGCACCTTTGAGTGGTCATTAGGGCTGGGACGATTCACTTTTCTCCCGATACGATTTATTGCGATTTTTTTAGGTGCCGATACGATTTAAATTGCGATTCTACGATACTGCCGATTTTTGCAATCTTTAGTTAGCTTTTTTAAAACCAGTGAAAAAGATGAACAATGATGATGCCTACAGACTATATCAGGAAAAATACACATCACATGTGAGTCTGTTTTTAGGATTTATTCAGCAATATATATTAACCAGCTGGTTATGCCCCCTCTCTTCAAAAGCCTGGATTGCATATAAAAAGTCGCTTATTATCCCTTCAGGCAACAGAGTTTTTTCAAGAAATATTCAATTTTGCTATCAAGATTTAAAAAGGCTATAGTTTCAAAGTGGTTAGTTTTCCCAGCCATCGCTATCACTGTAATTTACGGGCCGAGCATGAACGCCTCTGCTGCCTGCACTGTTTACTCCCGGCTTCTCTCGCCTGACCAGAGCCCCGCGGTCTTTCTCATTCTCCGCTAACACCGCCACTTTCGCGGTGTTTTGAGCTTCCCTGCATCCCAGACTATGTGCACTCTTCGGCAGTCGCCACCAGGAGAGGAAAAGCTGTCGGTAGGCTATGTACTGCTCCGGGACTGTAATGGCGCGCGGAGCCGCTCCCGCTGCGCGCACTCGCTGCCAGTTTCTTCCTCACTGGACGACTGACCGTCATCCTCAGAGAGTAAATATTCCTCAGATTCAGAGTCAGACAGTACTTGACAAAGTACTCTCGGCATCGTGAGTACTCTCTATCACTCTGTGTCTCTCTGCTCCGCTCCACAGCCTTTCTGCAGCCACACTCGCCCCTCGTCCGTGTGTGTGTGTTTTAAAATAAATATACGCCAAAACTTTGAATAGAAACCTGTCACCTGTCCACTATCTGCTGGTGAAAGTAGTAAATCTACTCAGCACTATTTTAACAGCTATGGCCTGTTTTATCCAGCAATGTAGCTTGCCTTAATTTGGCGACTTTAGCGCCTATAGAGTGTGAGTGTGCGTGTGTGTGTAGGGGGGGAAATATTGATTTTTTAATAAAAATATCGATTTTAAAATCGGCAGACAAAAAATCCCGATACTTAGGTGTATCGATTTTTTCTCCCACTCCTAGTGGTCATAGACTAGAAAAGCACTACATAAGCTCAAATCTCTGTAATAGTTGTTCCCAAAGAAGGGGTCATAACCCCTGGATGGGCTCCATACATCAAGAGTGAGATGCTCTCCAAAAAGCAAGGACAAGTTTAAAACTACTATAAAAGTAATATGTGTAAAAAAAAAAAGAATCAAAATAAAGTTTGCACATAACAGCAAAAAATATACTGTTCTTTAAAGGTGCTCTCAATTTGGTCCCCACTCTGGGGTTTGCTACTTTGAAGGTCATAGGTGAAAATTATTGGGAACCCCTTCCCGATATCCTTCTTTCCATGTTTTTGCCACTCGCAGCCACCTAAAAGTCCCACTTGCCTTGAGCTCAACTTGCAGATGCACTAACACACCAACAGTGGGAGCTAACAGCATGACAAAGGCTAAAGGTCACTCTGAGCCAGTAAACAAAGGCTGCTTGTGCACGGCCTAGTTTAGATGTACCTTCTTTAGTAGCGCTTAAATTTGAGCTGGAAGGTTCCTCATTAATGAAGAGCAAAGAACAATAGGAGCATTTCTTAATGGAAAATACATTTTGCCCCTCTCCCGACATGTTTGCTGGATGAACAAGCTTGTGTTTTGTCCCTAAATCTGTAGCCTTCGTGCCACTGCATCCTCTGATTGACCTACAATGAAAGTAAATTGTTCAATCACATTCAAAATGTGCATTTGCAATGTTCGCAAGTGAATATTCCAACAATACTAAACCATTTACAGATCAAGCCACTTCAGATTTTCCCTCCCTGCCAGCTGCCTGCCAAGTGCCAGCCATTGGAAGCCCCTTGCACCTCTGAGGTTGTACCTAATGTCTACTGAAAACACAGCCATTCTTGCATTGGCAGGGAGTTTCTGTGACATGGTGCTTCCCTCAGAAGATGGCATAGGGCTATATTTTCTAAGATGGGTGTGACGGCGCGCCAGGGGGAGGTGCCGACAGATTCAGGTTGGCACAGTGACAATTTTATGCCAAAAAACTGCACAGAAGGTGCGCTGAAAGCTTGTCAGCTCCAACCTGGTCTATTCTCAGGGCAGGTAAAGTGCACATGTGCGCACATGGCAAAAAAATCTCAGAGGCAGGTCTCCAAAGTGTCAGGCACATTTCAATGCGATAAACAATCCCAGCAATCACTTTTTAATGTACCCTTCTGAACCAGTATTTACATTTGGATCTATTTTAATTGTCCTGTCATATCTGATGTCGGAATAAAGTCATTTGTCGCAATGGAAACTTAACCTGACGGCAGCTGGAAGTTTGTCGCACATCTCACAAGCCATCAACAAACAGCCTGATCATTCAATACAGTATGTATACATATCCGGCTTCTCTCATCTCATGAAATTCATAAGAAAAAAAAAAGAGAAGAGGCTCGCTGAATGAATCTAAGTCACTTGGTGTCTTAAGGATTTACCTGTGATTGCCCATATTTCTCTGTTTTAATCTTTATTCTTAATGTGATCTAAAAAGATGGAGTAAATTATTGCAAGGAGGTTGAGAAGGAGACACCGGGAGAGAATATATTTGGTGATGATAGACCAGGAAGGCAGGTGAATCACAAGCATGATGAATGGATTAGCCTGTTGCTGGGTTTAAATGTAACTGTCACTTAATTTTGTACTTCTATAAATGATACAGAAACATCTGTCCTGTGGTCCACATGGTGATGTGCATCGTGGCCTCCAACGCGTGCCCCAAGTGACCACCACTGGGTCTTTCTAGCACACTGTGGCCATGATGGCGAGATCAGTCAGACCAATCAGTTGCTGCGCCTCGCCCGTGGTGCATTTAAAGGCAAGAAGAGGCATTCTTTATGGTGAAGGTTATACTTGGCTATGTTAAACCCTCTCATGCCTTGTCTCCTTCCTCTCTGGCACTTGCATTGGGTGCAGGGACGGAGGCATGGGGGCGCCTCTCTGTGCCATGCAGGAAACTTGCAAAGCATGCTGGACACACCCTGTGGGAAAGTGCGCTGCCTCCGCCTCTGGTCTATGAAATTAGAGCCCATAGTCTAAACCTTTTCCTTAGTCAGTAAATCACCTGCCAGAACAACTGGGAGCAAACCTGACACACAAACTCGCCCAAATATGGCTTAAAGTTTACAGTCTATGATTGTCAGGGTGGTCAGGCCCTATCACTGACCCATCAGGGACCAGCCAAGATTCTGTCGGGGAAAATAGGGGAAGTTTTAAATGGCTGCATCTGTATCCATTGTGACAGGTTAAGATACGACTTCCTTGAACAGCAGAGCTACAGCACTTTGCAACCTCTTAAATTCCTTAAAGACTCCTAAATGTCTTCATTTATCCTGTCACCACTCCTGGCAAACTTTCAAACCTGTGAGGAAAATCATTTTTATTTTAGGTGAGGGGAACTAAAATCTTATTATCCTTCCAGTCTTTTCAAAAAGTTGATGGTCTTCTTTAAGTTATTACAGTTAAAAGCCTAACTTGTTCCTCTTGTGTTCGATTTAAATCCTCTCTTTAACTCCTGTGTATTTCTCCACAGGTCTGGTCTCACAGAACCACTCAACTTAATCTAGATTAAAAACACTCATATTCACAAATGAGGCCCTCTGTGTATGTGGCTGCCTTAAACGCCTTGCTGGTAAACATCTTTGAAGACACGCTTCAGACGAGGAGAAGGCCTTAGTGCAGCAGGACTTAAGTGTTAGCAGCTTCATTAAGAGCAATAATGAATGAGTCAGCTTTCTGTTAGGAGGAGGAGGAGGAGGAGGAGGACCTGGGATGAGGAGAGCAGCCGGCCGTCCACCAGAGCTGCAAAACATAAATCTGCTTTCACATTGTCTATGAATATTAATGTAGTCTTCTAATGAAATGCCATGCTGGTCCCAGAGGAGCTATGGTTATAGATGCACAGGAAGCATGAAGTGTCTGAGTGAGAACAAAGCTGTGCAATAAAAGAGTTTCATTGAACAGATTTATTGAATTGCAAATTTCCCTGGTGTTAGTAATGAATATGAACATTTGTATTCTCTTATAGTCCATGTAAAGCAAAAATAAATTTGTGTTTTAAGTTTTTCATACCACAGAAACGTGTCATTGACCACTGAGCCAAATTAGAAAGATTAAAAATATTGCTAAGTACATAAAATTAGGTCGCAAAATCATGCAAAAACAAGCTGTAGAATGCTGGGGGCGTGTCAGTGAAAGGCGCTGGAACCACGCCCATATTCAGGAGGGGAGGGGGGCTGCCTCCGTCTACTGTACAAGGACATAACCTTCAGTAACAATGGAAGCTGGTGCTGTAATGTAAACCCTCTTTAAATCAGCTGGAAAGGCATTGCTCCTGAACTGACATCACTAGTAGACTTTTTGTAGACATGTGTTACTCACAGAACAGAAAGGCACTGTTTGTGATCCTCTTGAGTATAATGCATTATTATTGATTTAAATATACAGACGCATGAGCAGATTCATGCAGCACTCACAGTAATCCAAAAAAGCATATAACTTTGAAAGGCTGACATTTTACAGCAATGATTACTCTTACTAATACTTCCTTCACCCAGTTACTTTTCTTTACTTTATTACCACAATGTCCCAAATTACTCCGTCTGCACATTTTGTTAATCAGTTGTGAGGGATAATACCAGCTATGGAGTAGCTTCAGTTTTGAAATTACTGAAACATGTATGCTGCATGCTCACAGAAAATGATAACCATCTCTCTCTGTATATAAGCAACCAATGTCTGTGGGAATAAAAACACGCTCATGTCGCTCATATTACACACAAATGTAAAACCCCAGTCTACACATATTTCCTTGTCATAGCTGTTCAGCTTGTCCATCATCTCCCTCTTGTTGGCATGGGGCTTTTACCATAAAGATTCAAATACCTTTTGTACTTGCAGCATATTTCTTGGGGGTTTTGACAGGTGCATCTTCTATAGAACTGCATCGAGCTCTTGAAGGCAGTATGCCCTTAACGGCTACCATAGGAAACAGTTCATCAAACCCATTTTCAAATACAGAAACGTCTTTATATTCAACTATTCATTTACTTACAGCTTATTTTATCCCTATTAAGTCTTAAAACCATTGTATCTGAGCTGTCTGTGAATGTCAGGAATACAACACATTGTAGTAAATCTTGATATAAGAGCTCTGACTGAGGATCCTGACTCCGTCTGAGCCAAAAATCGATTAGATTAGATTAGATTAGATCAACTTTATTGTCCTTTGCAGGAAATTTGTCTTAGACAGCAGTACTACTGGCCAAGGACGCAGCATTTTAAATAACAAAAACACTAGACAACATACAACAGTAACATAAGCAAGAGGTCGGCGGCAAGCATGGCCAGAATTATTGCACAAGGATGTTAAAGTGCAGTGCTCGTCACAATACGCAGTGAAGATAAGCAGAAACAAGTTAAAAACCGAGTTATGTCGATAAGAACAAAACATGGGTAAAAGCCGGATAATAACAGCTAAAGAACAAGTAGAAGCAGATAATAAGTAAAATATGTAGAAACAAGTTAAAAAATTAAATAACAAGTAGAGAAATAAAACCATGGATAAAAATGGAATAATCAAGGTCAATGATTGGTGGCAATAAGTAGGCTGACAAAAACATATTCATATACAAGCATTACATATCAATTCAAGGAAAGAATTAATTAGATTGCTTGTTAAGCAGAGATATGGATGTTGGGAGAAAAGAGAGCTCATAGCGATTCGTTTTGTGTTTGCTTGCTCCGTATCGTCTCCCTGAAGGCAGAAGTTCATATTCCCGAGAAAGAATATGGGAAGGATCATTCAGAATTTTCTGTGCCTGGTTTAGGACGACACTATCAAAGACAGACTGGAGAGAAGGGTGGTCTTTCTGACCTATCACCTTCATAGCTGATTTTATCAGTCCACTGATTTTTGATTTACTTTGGATGGATAATGTGCCGAACCAAGCTGCCAATCCATATCTCAGAAGACTTTCGAAGATGGCTTTATAGAAAACCAACATGATTTCACGCCTGACACCGAACAGTCTTAGCCTGCGAAGGAAATGCAGTCTTTGAGATACTTTGTTGCAGAGGAAGTCAACATGATCTGTCCATTTTAAAAAATTGTCCATGACAATACCAAGATATTTGTAAGAGGCAACCTGATCAATAACACTGCTTCCAATTTCCACAGAGTCATGTTTATGCATTCTCAGGTCAAAAACCATCTCTTTAGTTTTTGTTGTATTTAAGATTAGATTGTTTCTCTCACACCAGTCCTTAAAACAAGTTATCTCATTAAAATACACAGAGGGGCAGTCACGAGCACGCAAAAGACTCAAGATGATGGTATCATCTGAAAATTTGATGATGAAGTTATTTGGTTGTCTGCTCCTGCATTCATTGGTAAACAACGTGAATAAAAAGGGGGAACTCACAGCTCCTTGTGGGACCCCTGTGCTACAATATTTCACCTCAGAAAGCGTGCCATTTACATTAACTTGTTGTGACCTGTCAGTTAAAAGAGCTAGGAACCATTTTACAATCCAGGGGTTGACCTCTAGGTTAGTTCATTTCGGAATGGGCAAGTAAGGGCTGACTGTGTCAAAGGCAGAACTAAAATCAGCGAATAAGATGCGGGCATAAGCCTGGGGGTTTTCCAGGTGCTTGCTGACCAAGTGGGTCACACTGACAAGCGCATCATCAGTTCCGCGCCTGCCCTATAGGCGTACTGGAGTGGATCCAGATATGGGTACAAGCCAGGCTTTATTAAATTGATAACAAGTTTTTCGAAACATTTCATGACACTGCACGTTAAGGTAATTGGGCGGAAGTCCTTATTTTCTAAAGGACAAGAAATCTTTGGGACAGGGATAATAATGGACTTCTTCCAGAGTGCTGGAACATAGTGACAGTCCATAGATCTCTGAAAAATGGGGAGCCAGGCAGCAGTTAATTGAGATGAACAGGACTTTAGCAGGATGCCTGGTATGCCATCAGGCCCCATAGACTTTTTAGAGTTTACTTTCCTGAAGATGGACTGGACCTCTAAGGGGTTTATTTCCACCCTGTTGGAAAAAGAGCAGTTCTCAAGGGGGTCATCCAGCCTAGGTGGGGCAGAGGACTGAGAAGCCTGAGAGTCAAATCTTAAGAAGAAATCATTTAATGAGTTTGCTTTGTCAAGATTGTTAGGGGTGACAATTCCCTTTTTAGTTGTTGTTCTCATATTAGTCATTTTCTTCATAGAGTCCCACAATTTTTTACTGTCCCTAGAATTATAACTCTGTTCTATTACTTCACGATGCCTCCTTCTGGCCTCCCTCAAGACAGCATTTATTTCTTTTGCAGCAGTGGCTACACCTGCACGATCTTTATTTTTAAAAGCTATTTTCTTTTTGTTTATACATAACTTCACCTCCTTGGTTATGTAAGGCTTATTGTTTGGAAAATGAGTGACCACTTTTTTCGGAACTATGTTATCAACACAGAAATTAATGTAGTCTGTAATAGTCTCTGTAGCCTCGTCCAGCTCCAGATCATGAAAAATGTCCCAGTTTGTACACTCAAAACAACCACGAAGTGTCTCTAAGCAGTCGTCATTCCATTGTAGTATGGATTTTTGTTGAGGCTTGCTGGACTTGAGCATAGTCTTATATGTGGGGATCAGATGGACAGTTTGATGGTCAGAGTTGGAAAGAGGTGAGAGAGACTTGGCTATGTCAGCCCCATTTATATTCCCGTAACATTTGTCAAGAGTTTTGTTATTTCGCGTGCTACACTTTACATACTGATAAAACCCAGGTAGAACAGGCTCCAGTCTGCAGTGGTTAAAATCTCCAAGAATAAATATTGGGGCCGCGGGGGTCCTCATCAGTTGATTTTGCGCACATTCCATAATCCGGTTTGCTGCTTTTGCAGCATTTCCATCTGGAGGTACATATGCTGCACAGATAATAATGTTCCCAAAACCCCTTGGCAGATAAAAAGGTCGCAGAGACACACAGAGAAGCTCCAAGTCAGGGTTGCACACAGTCTCCTTAACTGTCAGTTGTCTGCACCAAGTGTCTTTTACGTAAATGCACAATCCCCCCCCTCTCAGTTTCCCAGAGGAGATGTCCCTGTCCTGGCGCACGCAGGAGAAACCCTGCAAGTCAATCAGTGCGTCTGGTATGTCTTTGTTGAGCCAGGATTCAGTTAAAACCATAATGCATGACTCGCTATATTCATGACTGTAACGCGCGTTCAGTCTGAGTTCGCTAATTTTACTGTACAGGAGCGACGTTACTCAAGATAATAGATGGCAGTGGTGGTTTATTACCCTCCGCCTGAGGCGCTGCCTAACGCCTCGCCTGCCCTCTTACGGTGGCGGAGTCTTTTGTTGGCCGGCTTTCTCCTTACCTCCTCAGGTAGATGACCCCGCGGTGCGCTCCCCAGGTGCCGGAGAGAGACCAGGCTATCCATTGAATATATCCGTTGAACACTGGTACCTGCCAGTGGAACTGATGATGTGGGCGGACAAATGCATAAAAGTTCAAGAACCATCAGAAGTAAAAGAAAGAGGGATATAAACATCTCCATGATGAAGAAACGCTGGGGAAAAGCAGCAGTCTTGTCCTCTGGCCGGTTAGTCGATATGCTAATTAGTCACGCTGGTTAGCAATGCTAGTTAGCCGGTTGGTGACGAGTTGCAGTAAATGGCCATGAATTTTGTGGGCCGTCCTCTTGCGTATGTGGGAGCCGACAGCACATTTAACAGCGCATAGTAGCACTTATACAATGCACAACCAAGACAAAAAACGACACAAAGCGTCCAAACCACGAAAAGTAGCATCAGCGGTACTACTGTCCGAGTCGCCAGCTGAGCAGCGCCACCGGGGGTTGTACAAGTATTGAACTGTAATTTAAATATTCACATCTCTATTTAAAGCAATCTACCGAATGTCTTTCATGTAATTAGAACATGCATGATTGGATAGTGTGACTGGTCAACATCCTGTAATCTAATGGACTGTATTTGGCTACACGTCCACTCAGTATCTCCTTTTCTCATATTCTCTGCTCTCTGCTCTCATAGCTTCATAATTGGTCAACTTACACAATCTATGATGTATTATAGTGAACTGTTTTGATTGGCTCTGCTGTTATGTTGCATGTTATGGTGAAGTAGTTTGATTAGCTGGAGTATTTAGACTTCTGATCTAATGTTATGATCTTTCCTGCTTTAGTTCTTCACTTCTATTAAACTTAGTCTTTCATTATGAAAACTCTGGCAGCTATTCTTCTCGATTACACTGACACAAACTCAAACAGAGGTCCACGATTACCTCTGGGTCTGATAGGGTGAACAAAACAAACCACAAACTGTCTGTGCTGTCAAGGTAAGAGTGTCTGTTCTCTTTGTTTTCCCTGCTGAAGCATTGATTAAATAAAACTACAGTGGTACAGGTGGGTACAGGATATCTTTATTCGCTCTTCAGTAAGTTGTTGCCCAAGGCCTGAACCATTCAGCCTGCAGGGGAAAAGTCCTGTTTCTGTTTGGAAATTATTGCAGATGAAGTGTGTTTGAGTCTGATTTAGAGAGAAAAGCTTTCAAGGTCATATGAGAAACTTCAGAAGACAGGTGGTATAAAATCGCAGCAGTACTAACAGTACTAATGTCTGCAATAAAAAGAACACATTACAGGGTAGTATGTGCGCAGTAGAATAACATGTCACTCTAACCAAAGGTGTCAAAACCCACAATCAGTATTAAGAGAGACTTTTCTTATTGAATGTGCTTAATCCTGCTGGTTTGGGGCATTTCTGTCCATCAAATCTTTTAAACCTTTTACTCTAAAACACAGCAACAACATCTGAGTAAAATGTATTTCTCATACTGAAAACCTTCGCCTCATTACTGTGTGCTTCCTCTCACACACTTTGACTCTATTGTGTCATTTTGCTGTTGCATCATAAAAAAATCTAAAGATGTAGGACCCAAACAGCTTATTTTTGTCCTGAAAGTGGACTGTTTGGCTGTTCCATTACTAGTGTTTCTGAAATTGTTTAGAGCCTCAAATTAAAGGGCTGTTTTAAGAGCCTAATATATTTCCTGCCAGTGTTGGCAGTTTCAGCATGACTGAGCGTGAGAGCAGGTGTCCTGTATGGTCCAGGTGATGAAGGAATGACTCCTAAAATGCAGAGATAAGTTAGCATCCAGGTACTTCACAGTTCCCACGTTCCAAAGTCTATGGGATAGTAGAATAGCTGTTCAGATATATGCCTGATATACGATTTGAGATGAACACATTGCCTTGACTTTTAAAGCGTTGTTGTGTTTTTTAAATAAAGGTTGCTTATGCACTACTAACAAGGACTACAAACATGTTCAGGGATCCTAATGCAATCATTTCTGATCATTTTTTTTTAAACCAAAGCAAACATCTATGAGGACCAGCTTGATCAGTTCATTGGATTAAGAAGAAATCCTCAAACAAGAGGTTGCAGCGTGACGTTTCAGGTTGAAAGTGTGGTAGCTTAACCTGACACACCAGATGGACAGTTCCATATACCCGCCACAGAAAAATTTCACTAGTCTATCTGGAGAAGAGCCCATAGAAATTGTTATTAGCGGCAAAACCTTCAAAAACAACTGCAGCTGGTGATTGGACGATCAGTCTGCCCGTCACACACATCGCAGATCAGTCATATCAAGCCACAGCAGATGATGCCCTGTTGTTAGCTGTTAGCTTAAAACACATGTCAGTCCTTAGACTACCATTTTACATTAAATTATACCACACAGATGTATCATTGACCACTCATATGTGACATGAACCTCATCAACAACATCCCCAGCAAGTTCTTCCAACTGAAGTTGTAGAGGAATAGAGCTTGGCCAGATGTGATTTCAGCCAATGAATTAGGCAGGCCCATCTGCTCTGCAAGGTTAGTGGTAGTTGCTTTTAGGTTGAACTACCAGGCTTTACCAGAATTTTACCCTTGCAGATTATACAAAACCCAAAACCAGTGATGTTGGCACATTGCGTCAATCGTAAATAAAAACAGGAAATTAAGATTTGCAAATCCTTTTCAACTCATATTCAATTGAATACACTGCAAAGACAAGATATTTAATGTTCGAACTGAGAAACTTTATTTTCTTTTGCAAATAATCATCAACTTAGAATTTAATGGCAGCAACACATTGCAAAAAAGTTGGCACGGGCATTTTTACCACCTTGTTACATCGCCTTTCCTTTTAACAACACTGAGGAGACCAATTTTTGAAGCTTTTCGGATGGAATTCTTTCCCATTCTTGCTTGATGTACAGCTTAAGTTGTTCAACAGTCCAGGCTCTCTGTTGTTGTATTTTACGCTTCATAATGCGCCACACATTTTCAATGGAGGTCAGGTCTGGACAGGACTACGAAGCCATGTTGTTGTAACACGTGCAGAATGTGGCTTGGCATTGTCTTGCTGAAATAAGCAGGGGTGTCCATGAAAAAGACGTTCCTTGGATGGCAACATATGTTGCTCCAAAACCTGCACGTACCTTTCAGCATTAATGGTGCCTTCACAGATGTGTAAGTTACCCATGCCTTGGGCACTAATACACCCCCACACCATCACAGATGCTGGCTGTTGAATTTTGGGCAACAGTCCGGCTGGTTCTTTTCCTCTTTGGTCCGGAGGACATGACGACCACAGTTTCCAAAAACAATTTGAAATGTGGACTCGTCAGACCACAGAACACTTTTCCACTTTGCATCAGTCCATCTTAGATGAGCTCAGGAACAGCCAAGCCGGCTGCGTTTCTGGGTGTTGTTGATGAATGGCTTTGGCTTTGCATAGTAGAGTTTTAACTTGCACTTACAGATGTAGCGATGAACTGTAGTTACTGAAAGTGGTTTTCTGAAGTGTTCCTGAGCCCATGTGGTGATATCTTTTACACTGTGATGCCGGTTTTTGATGCAGTACCACCTGAGGGATCGAAGGTCAAGGGCAGTCAATGTTGGTTTTCGGCCTTGCTGCTTACGTGCAGTAATTTCTCCAGATTCTCTGAACCTTTTGATGATATTACGGACCGTAGATGATGAAATCCCAAAATTCCTTTCAATAGCTCGTTGAGAAATGTTGTTCTTAAACTGTTGGACAATTTGTTCACACATTTGTTCACAAAGTGGCGACCCTCGCCCCATCCTTGTTTGTGAATGACTGAGCATTTCAGGGAAGCTGCTTTTATACCCAATCATGGCACCCACCTGTTCCCAATTAGCCTGTTTGGATGTTCCAAAAAAGTGTTTGATGAGCATTCCTCAACTTTCTCAGTCTTTCTTGCCACTTGTGCCAGCTTTTTTGAAACATGTTTCAGGCATCAAATTCCAAATGAGCTAATATTTGCAAAAAATAAAGTTTACCAGTTCGAACGTTAAGTATCTTGTCTTTGCTGTGTATTCAATTGAATATAGGTTGAAAGGGATTTGCAAATCATCGTATTCTGTTTTTATTTACGATTTACACAATGTGCCAACTTCACTGGTTTTGGGTTTTGTATTTCAGCCTAAACCATTGTGACAGTTTTTGACGTAGAAGCCAACGCTGTCCACATTTGTAAATGGTGAATGTTATTGATCCTGTATAGCTCTTTTCTGGTCTTTAAAGCAGCTTCATGGTGCAGGTCACAGCTACACATTCACAGACAGACAGACAGACAGACAGACAGACAGACAGACAGACAGACAGACAGACAGACAGACAGACAGATAGATAGATAGATAGATAGATAGATAGATAGATAGATAACTTTATTTATCCCCATAGGGAAATTGTTGTATCCAGCAGCTTGTATGAAACACATAAACACATAAAAGCATCAGCACACTGAACCAGCTTTCTTAATAAGCTTGTCCAGCCATCTCCTGTCCTTGTCCATCTGGTTACCACCTCAGCAGACAGCAGCATACAGCAGGGCACTCTCCATCACTGATTTGTAAAACATGTGCAGCATGTCGCTGCACACATTGAAAGAGCGCAGCCTGCGAAGGAACTGAAGCAGACTTTGCCCCCTCTTGTAGATGGCAGTAGCATTGAAGGACCAGTCCAGCTTGTCACCCAGGTATCTCTAACTAGGCACCATCTCAATGTCAGCACCATCATATGCTGATGGGCAGGGGGGGACTTGAACCTACGGGGGTCTATGACTCAACTAACACATTTGTGCCTTTTCATACCCATTTACACACCACTGACACAGTGGCAGTAGCTTAGGGCTAAGTGTCTTGCCACGTGACAGCCGGAGCTGAGCTTGAACCTGCAATCTTCAACAACAGAACCTGCAACAGAGCGAACTATTAGACTGCACCACTAATGCCTCAATAAAGAGCTTTTATAGAAAGATGAAAACAAGGTTACTAGTTTGAATCTCATGTCGGTCAGGATCCCTCTGTGTGGAGTTTGCATGCTGTTCCTGTGCATGCATGGGTTCTGTCCAGGCACTCTGGCTTCTTCCCAAACCAAAAATATGCTCATGAGATTGATTGGTGACTCCTAGTTGCCCTGAGGTATGGGTGTGAGTGCGAATGGTTGTCCATCTCTCTATGTGGCCCTGTGATTGGCTGTAGACTGAGGTGCACCCCGCCTCTCCCAATATCAGCTGGGATAGGCTCTGTGACCCAGAGAGGGGGCAGACATTGGATAAATGGATATAATGAAGAGAATGTGCTTTTCTTTACTTCAATGATGTTCAAACATGCAGAGATAACAAAAAAATGTATAAATTAAATGGTAACAAAATTAGTTATTCACTCTTTCTCTAAGTTCAGAGGTCCACCAAGATGACGGTGGCTTGTTTTTTTAAACCCAGGTTACTCAACACGTGTTGGTATAGAACTGATAAAATGTTGATGTTTTTTTGCATGAAGGGAGCCTAAATAAGTTCTTATGAGACACTCTGTTGCTCTGCAAACAGTTAACCTTGCATTTGCATCCATAACCACAAAAAGGTGTTTCATAACACAGGATTGTACTTCACCTTAAATCATAAATGTTGCACTGTCCCTTTTTTGTACACCTGAGCCTCCTGATCTCAGGTTAATCAACGATTGTTCCTATCAGACTAAATCTCTACAAACAGAAGTCCTCCTCTTCATTTCCCTGCTGCTTGACATCTAAAGGCCAATGTCCATAATGCTTTAATTTCCACACAGTCTCTCCTTGAGGGTTTTTACTCTAATATGCATAATTTGTCAGAATGCCTCCCTTCTCAACAAGGCAAGCTGCAGCTTCTAAGTGCCATGAAAGCATGCCGTTTTCTACCCAATTTGCATAAAATCTGAAAAAGAAAAAGCGAACTTGGTGATGTTTCCATCCAGTAATGTTGTTTGTATATTAGTTCAGTAAACAAAGAGGAAGGCTCTACAGCATCTCCAAAGTTTTTCACAATCATTTCAGAACCACACAAAAAGGAATACAAAGCTGAACTGGTTAGTCTGTTGTGGTCTGTCTTAGATAAGTCAAACAGTTAAAAAATGGCATTAAGAGTTAAGGAAGTTGAGGAATCTCTGGCCTTCAGACCACTGAAAGCTTCACATGTTGATGTAACACATGCAGTACATTTCATATAAGGATAATTTTCAAGAGCCTGGAGCTGATTCAGTGAGTCCTAATGCACGATGATGCTGAGTAGTGAACACACACGCTTTAGTTCTTTCCCCAAAGGCAAACTTGCAGAGATGTGTAAGGATGGTGGGGTGTCTGTACCACGTTGGAACCTCTAGTACTGAAAACCTGAACAAGTGGAGAAGTCCAAAAAACTTCCCTTCCTTAAGAGTCCATCTGAGGCCCTCTGCAGAAGCACTTGAAGTTACAATGACACACAATGCCTTAAAGCTTTTTGTTATAATAAAGTTTTAAGGCATTGTGTAGGATACAACTTAATAAAAGTAAACTCAGGGATGGGCAACTGGCACCCTGGGGCCACAATTGGTCATCTTACTCCCTTAATGAGGCCGCCAGTAGGTTAAGAATATCAAAAAACAAATGTTGATGAAAAAATGCATTAACCAGAGCAATATGGCCTACAAAAGGTCATAGCAGGCATAAGCTGCTTCTGTGAAAATTCCATTTTGTCAAAACAGAAATCAAAATGTATTTTTTTTTTGAAATACATTTCAGTGATATTTTAATGCTGTTGCTAACAATAGTACCTGGATGAAGAAACCGGCTTGAATTGTTAGCTACAGTGGCTGAGAAAGGTCAAAACAATTGCAAACAACACGACACTATAAAGCCACAACACGGCAGTATTACGCTGCAACATGGTACATCAGAATCTGATCGCACCATCCGTCACTATTTGAGCCAAAGTAAACTCAATGGAGGACATCACTGTTGAAAGCCAATCACAAAAAAGCAAGACTGGAATTTGCCAAAATGCATATTGACAACTCACAAAGCCTCTGGGAAAATGTCCTTTGGAGAGATGAGACAAAACTGGAACTTTTTGGCAACTCGCATCAGCTTTTTGTAAACAGATGCAAAAATGAAGCATCCAAAGAAAAGAACACTGTACCTGCTGTGAAACATGGAGTAGGCTAAGGTATGTTCTGGGGCTACTTGCTGCAGCTGACAGAGGGCATCATAAATCTGTGCAGGGAACAATGAAATGTCAGTACTATCAAGGCAGCCTGGAGCCAAATGTGCTGCCTTGTGTCAGAAGGCTTGGTCTCAGCCACAGGTCATGTATCCTTCAACAGGATAATCATAAAATAATTTAAAAAGTTATCTCAGTGACCATGAGGGTTTTTATTTCTTTAGCTGAATGGTGCCTGTAATTTCTGCAGCTGTGTGTGTGTGTGTGTGTGTGTGTGTGTGTATGTGTATATATATATATATATATATATATATATATATAGACATACATACATACATATATATATTTTTATACATATATATATGTATATATATATGTATATATGTGTGTATATGTATATATATATATGTGTGTGTGTGTGTATATATATATATATATATATATATATATATATATATATATATATATATATATATATATATATATATATATATTAGGGCTGTCACTTTAGTGCATTAATTTGATTAATTAATTACACACAAATTAATGCATTAAAAAATTTAATCGCGATTAATTGTAGCACACAAACATTTTGATATTGGCCAGCTGGAGGACCCGTACATGGCAGTGGCACGTCACTTCACACGTGTCTCGAGTCAAACCAAACAAAGCCCAGGTGACAACAGGAATGGCATATTTAAGACTTAGTCTTATTTTATTTTTGAATTTATTTATCTATATTTGTACTACATTCTTTAATAATGCATCAGGCCTAATTGGTTGAGAGGGGTCTGGCTGCAGACCTGCACTGAGAGGACCCAGCGTGGCAGACCTGCACTGAGAGGACCCCCTGCACTGAGAGGACCCAACGTCACGTTTTTTTTCTCACATCACATGCTCCAGTGTGTTTTTTTCCCATGAAGAGAGAAGCTAAGTTATAGTCGAGTGACTACTTTTCGTCTTTTTCTAAGAAACAGGAACAGTCTTTATTCCATTACAAACGTTGTCTTTTCCATTATATACTGCTCTGTGTCATAATATTTATTGGAAAGAAATGACTTTTGCACTTTGGGGTGTTTTTCGCACTGCAATCCAATCCAAAAGTTAGCCTAGTTAGCGCTAGCCTAACGGAGGCTAGCGCTAACTAGGCTAACTTTTGGATTGGACATGGGTGTTTTATTTAGATATATCTATGAGATAAGCTTGACATGACAGGCTGTCACTGCCTGTGGCATTTAAACATGTATGAAAACACCCAAAGTGATCACTGTAAGCAGACTGCTTAAGTATTAAAAGCAAATTAAGCGCTGTTATCGTAGTTAGGGTAGCAGTGGCTAGGGCTAACTAGGTTAACTGTAGGATTAGACATGGATGTATTATTTAGATATATGTTTGAAATAAGTTTGACATGAGAGGGCTTTCACTGTCGTTGAAATTTAAACGTTCTTCCCAGTGTAATGGCTTTTATTTCTGAAAGGTTTTGAATAAACTTTTGACGAAAATACGTGCTTCCGATATATTCGCTTTTATTTTGACAGACTTCAAATCAGCTTCCGGTCCTGTCAGTGTAGGTCTGCAGCCAGAGCATGTGAGAAAAAAAACGTGACGTCGGGTCCTCTCAGTGCAGGTCTGCAAAGCTGGGTCCTGTCAGTGCAGGTCTGCAGCCAGACTGTCTTGAATTGGTTTGCTGGATGTCCTCGACCTTTTTCTTATTTTGAATTTGATTTAAAAAACAAACTTAAAGTGTAGTTTGAGTTGCCTGATTGAGTTTAGAATTTTCTGGACAAGTTGCCCTGACTTTGGTTTTATTTAGTCACCAATAAAAATGTGGATTTACAAATCTTCACTTCTTAGTGTATTCATTTGATTAGTCATGCACTACAATTTTATATATCCTACAATTCAAATTCTTTATTTGGGTACTTTAAGCACATATGAGATTAAAATGCGATTAATTAGATTAATTAATTACAAATCTGGTAATCAGATTAATTTTTTTAATCGCCTGACAGCACTAATATATATATATATATATATATATATATATATATATATATATATATATATATATATATAGTTATTCATGTTTATGTATTAAATACACATGTCAGTATATAGAACCTCTTTAACCAAAAACATGTTTTCAATTCTAAAATTTTGCAACTATCGTTATCCGTAAATTTTCAATTTTATTGTTTTACAGAAACATTGGAAAAACAGTAAAGCACGATACTATTTCTTGATTAAGATTCCAAATCACTGTTATTTACTTTCAGTCCTGGACTAAAAAACTAAGTTGTTGAATGTTTTGCTATATTAATTTCTAAATTCAGAGAAAAGACCAGTGAGAAATATAGATATAAATGGGGAATTGAGTCTGAAATTCCCTTTATGTGTTCAGAATTTTTGAGTAATAAGAAAAAACACTTTCAGCTTTAAATCAGTTTTAGAAAGATTTGAGGACAGATGATATTACAGAGAGAGAAGTACCTGGGGACCCCACGTGCAAGTGAGAACCATGAGGAGGCAACAAGCAAAGCAGCTGCAGTCAAATATCAACATCAAGTGGGCCCAGTCTTGAACAGCCAGCTGAAGAACAAAGTCCAGGCTACAAACACCCACATCCTGCCTGTCATCCCCCAGCTGGTATAAGAACCTGAGCCTGAATGCACCGGAGCCGTCAGGCAGTCAACATGGACCCTCAGCTCCACCTCTTCACTGGTCAGTTGATCCAAACTTAGTTCAAGGTGTTTGCAGCATGAAGACCTTCACCGCCCCCCCTTAGTAACTAAGTGAATGACAACACTTAGAATTGGAGTAATTCCACAGTCCATTTACGAGTAATTCAAGAACAGGAAGAAACACAGCAGAGCAACAATGGTTCAATCGTTCATATATTTCTTGAGGATTTTTAGGAGAAGATAAGCATCCAGTTTGGACTAAAGAAAGTCTCTGCCTGTTGTGACATAATCCAACCTTGTATCATGCCAACCATATTAAAGACTTTGGGCACAGCAGGAGTCGCTGATTAGGTTTACGCCCCTAGTAAAGGTCCAAGGTTTGTAAAAAAAAAAAAAAAAAAAAAGAAACCTAATAAAAAAATATGTTTGATACAGAATAAATGCAGACATCCCTGAGAAGAAACGCCTGACACAAAATACTTTAACCTTTTCTCAAGTTGTCTTTTGTTAAAAAGCAAAAAAGAGGGTTTATTTTAGTCTGGTCTCAATACACAGGTTCAGTTTGGGACACATTGCCCGCGGCGCAGGGCATTAAGCCAGAGCCAAGTGAAGTAGAAGAATTAATAAAAAGAAAGTATTGCTGATCCTCAAACGGGACCCGGGGCCCTGCAGAGGGAGCAGCGCTGTCACTAACTACTGTTGTTCTGCGGAGCAGCAGAGCATGTTCCTACAGTAGAACATGCTCTGTGTGCCTGAAGCGACCAGAGTTTACACGTCGATCAGTGTCCGCAGAGATAAAATCACCGTCTGCAAGAAGAACGTCTCAATCTGCACAGAGCAGCTGTACACTCCCTGTGACTAAGACCTTCAATTTATTATCCAGCAGACATGGGACGAGTCCGAAAACGTCCTTCTGAAGACTCTCAAAGTATGGTTACTTTGATCATATGTAAGAAAATGTAGGACTACATGAATCTGCTAAAGTAAAAACTACAGAGTAATAATAACTCAGTCCTCTGTGTCTGTAAGCAGTCAGCTCCGACACTTGTCATGTTTTTTTATGTTTTGTTTTTTTGTGAGTTTCTTTTTTTAGACAGTACGGGCGGAGGTCTGCGCTCTCCGAGTGCTTTCTAGTTGTTACTGTTATCATTATTGTTGTTAACACTGTATTTGTTTTTGTTACTGTTGTTGCTGTTGTTTTTGTTGCTACTGTTGTTATCATTGTTGTTATTGCTGTTACTGTTGATATTGTTATTATTGTAGTCATTGCTGTTATTATCACAGTTGTTTTTGTTCTTGTGGTGGTTGTTATAATTGTTGTTAATATTGTTGCTGTTATTTCTTTTTGTGTTGCTACTGTTCTTTTTATTGTAGTTGTAGAGCTGGTAGTTATAATTGTGGTTACTGTTGATATTATTGTTGTCATTCTTGTTTTTGTTGTTACCATTGTTGTAATTGTTGTTGTTGTACATTTGGACATCCTTTACAACAGCAGAGAACAAATCGCACTGAATGTTCAGCTTATCTGAACACAACATGTGGTGTGTTTTTGCTTTTGCTGCAGGAAACTGACTATTTTTTGACCAACCAACAGACTGAAGCACTTCAGCTACCATACCATGCTGAACTGACCCAGACTCTTCAGTGGAAAACAGCTCTGAATAAGTTATTTGGTCGAATATTTATCCTGCCGATTTCTGAAACTGTCCATTTGTTGTCCACACAGAAATGTTCAGTCGACGTTTTCAGGTTTCTTCAGTCTGGGATACATTTTCAAAAATGTGTGTTTTTGGGCACGTGAAACACCACAGCCATGTGAAAAACCCTCTTTATGTCTAAAAACTTGAGTGGTTATGCCTCAAATTGTCTCCATGTAGATGATGCCTCACTCTCTTAAATTCTTGACAATAGTGTCCAATCAGGAGTAGGGATCGGTACCGAATTAGGTACTTTAAGAGGTACCGACCGAATTCTGTAGGTACTACCGAGTACCGACTCACGTAAAATCAAAAGGTGCCATGTTTAGGTGCCTAAACACAGCCTTGTGACTGTGAGGGAGTGGAAGAAGCAGGCATACTATTTGGTAGAGTAGGTGAATTTTAATACCAGACTTAAACACAGTATGTTGTTCATGTTGAAGAAGTTTTTGGGAGAACTACAGTGTTACAATACAAACAGTTAAATGTTGTTTTGATATATATCTGTCAAATTTTATGTATTGAGAAATAAATTTACATTGAAAAAAATTGAGATCTTAATATTAAACAAATTAATATTTATTACCCCATAAACACACGCAAAAGTACCGAAAATTGGTACCGTTGAGTACCGATACCGATTCCCTGGTACCGGGCATCAGTATGGTATCGGTTCAAATGTGAAAGGTACCCATCCCTAATCAGGAGGAGCCATAGCTCAACTAGAGACAAGATCTTTCAGTCCCTATGTGATGTGGCCTTTAACATCTGGAAAAAAATGTTTTAAAATTGGCATGAAAGACTAAATGAAGCAAAAGAAAGGACCACAAGAAAATACACTTCTATTGTTATTTGTTAAGTTTCCATTAGTGCTTAAATGTTATTTTATTAGCAGCCTTAGATTTCTTTTTTTAAAATATAATTTTGGATGTAACAATCTGTTATCTCTTCTGAAAAAAATTCTGATTGTCATAAAAAGTGATCTTCTTAAAATGGTTTACTTTAAAATGCTTTATTAGCATAAAATCAAGACGTCTGGAAAGGTTCTTATTCATCCATGCCCTTTTAAGGAACAATTGGACATAAAAATCAAGGCGAACTGAAAATAGCAAAATAGTTGCAAAGGAGAAAGCATCAGTAATTGGTCTGCAAACCTACAAATAATTAATAGTAGCCTTAAAAAATCTATACGAGTCCCGCTTTAGCTGTAACCTAACCTTAGTGTTCTGAACCAGGAGAGAAATATTCAGTATTTTACCTGCAGGAGTCAGAAAAAAGATGAAAAAGATATGACTGGGTAACTTCCATAACTGCAAGTGTTGTGTGTGTTCATGTGCAGAATCTCCCAGCAGCCCCTGCTCTTACCTTCACCGCGTCGATGTGTGTGACGTTGTCAAACAGCAGGTCGTTCACGGTCACTATCTGGTCCCCGACCCTCAGCCCCTCTCTCTCCGCCGATGAGCCCGGCTCCACCAGCGACACATAGATCCCCACGCCGTGCTCGGAGCCTCCTCGGATGCTGAAGCCCAGACCCTCGTGGCTCCTGGAGCGCGTGAGGGTCACCTGGCGAATTTCTCCGAAGGGGCTCTCGAAGAAGTGCGGAGCTATGGAGGCGGGCAGCTCCGCGCTGCAGCCCGGGCTGTGTGGCTGATCCTGGGTTGCTGAGCCGACATAGTTCTGCCCGGTGGGCGCCCCTTCCTCCCCGAAAGCCTCCGCGCTGCCGTTACTGGGGATGAGGTCGCTCTTCAGGTAGAGCCCCTCGGATGTGTACTGGTCGAACAGCAGCTGGTCTGATCTCGGGATGACGAGGCGCAGCATGGGCAGCAGCTGCCGCTTCCCGGGCGTGTTGAGGATCACTTTGAGAGTTTGGACCAGGTCGTAGACGTTCCTTTTGGCGTGGTACACATTGAGGCA
Organism: Scarus forsteni; assembly: GCA_036419115.1. Classification (NCBI taxonomy): domain Eukaryota; kingdom Metazoa; phylum Chordata; class Actinopteri; order Labriformes; family Labridae; genus Scarus; species Scarus forsteni. The sequence continues at coordinate 1,147,591 of JAZDUH010000155.1, read as the reverse complement.
GTGGATGAACTGCTCTCTCTCCAGCTCGCTCAGCAGCAGGTTCAGGGCGTTGTGGAGCCGCCTGACGTTTGCAGAGAGTGCACGGCCGCTCGGGCCCGCCGCCGAGGTCACCGATGTGTTGAGCGAAACGCGCTCCAGATCAGCGCTCATCCTACAACATAACGGGGAGTCAGAGCCTCGGACAGGTCGGAGGACGGCGCGAACATCAGTCAAAGTATGCGGAGAGTCGGTCCTCCCGGTGAAGCAGAGTGATGGAGCTCAGCGCGTGGCGGAACAACTTCAACAGGTGACCGGAGAGCTGTGCGCGTAACGGCGCCAATGTTCCAGCTCCAAACACTTCATCTCCTCAACCGGCGCTCGCGTTCCTCCTCTCCTGTAAAATAGAGGCAAGGAAAAAACACTATCGAGGTGTCCTTTCATTCCACGTGAAATCCGCCGTGCTGCTGCGTTCACCTGGATCACCCTCTGATTCTCGGCGAATGTGTCTGACTTCCGGCAGGTACAATCCTCAGACGTCTACTTCTGTCTCTGTGAATCAAGACCCGCTCCCCTCATTAACACCTGACCTCCTGTTCGTTTGTTCAGCCCACAGAACAAACTCTGGATCAGCCCTCTGTCTGCTGGAGCCGCTCTGTGCGCAGCGCTCACTGGATGCTCCCGTGTAGGAGATGACGCAGATGTGTGTGTGTGTGTGTGTGTGTGCGTGTGTGTGTGTGGTGTGTTGCTTGGTTACTGACAGCACTACTCACCCTTATTTAAATGATTATTTTTGGCAGTCCATTAGCTTATGTCATAGGCTGAAGAGTGAAGGCAGGAATAGTTCCTCTAAAAACTACAAATAACTGCACAAAGTCAGAAATGGAAGATTTTTATTTGATTTCATCCACAGAGGAACAGAACAGCCTCTTCAGCTCACAATCAATGTTAACATCAGGAAGTCAGTGTCAGTGTGGTCGTCCAATAGACAATATTGAAGAAGACGTCACAGCGGATTGGCTGCCACACGCAAATGAGAAGTTTAAAACACTAACAAAAGTGTATGAATGTATCAGCGTGGGAATGTGGGAAAACATTTATACGCGCAGAAATGCAATACAAAATACAGGAAGTAATGCATGTTTGTAGTTATTTACAGTTTTGTAACATTCAATGCAAAAAATGTAATTACAATGGCATTATTCTAATTTACAGCAGAATGACTTTTCAAAAATATTACCATATTTTATTCTTCAACTTTAAAAATGCATTCAAATTACAATGAACATGTATTTTAGTTTTTATAAGTATATATTCAGTGATATTACTGCACATTTATTAGCAATGTATCATTTAAAAAAAATCACATGCATGAATTTTTATCCAATAAAATACATTTAAACAAACATTTGTTTCAACCAAAAATGTGAAACAGTCACTAAAAGAAATCTTGTCTGCTATTCTTCAGTTTTTCTGTGTAAAATGGAAAAGTCAAGGACAGATTTCTTCTCCTTTAGGTTTTCATTGAAACAGAATCTGTTGTGGATGTTTGACTCTAAAGTCATGTGGACGTTAAATGTCTGAAGCATTTTTGTTACAAATGAAACAACAGACACATCCCTCTAGAGTCAGCAGATGGAACAAATCATATTTTGGGGGAAATTATTGTACACTCGTCATATTCAAAATATCAGTCTTGTTGTTGCGCAGAGTCACATTTGGTCACTCTGTTTAGTCTCTTACAGGCACTTCTGTGGTCATTCGCTGGCCTGCAACACATCAGCAGCTCCAGCCTCCCCTTTAAACAAATAACAGGTCAGAACTAATGACCCGAATCATGAGACCCTGAGGCTTTTTTTTATAATAATAATGATAATAATAATAATTATTATTATTATTAAACCGTAGGCTATTTATAATAACTGACAAGGAAATAAAGAGCAATCTGACTTCCCTTAGTGAAATTTATTTTCGACTGTAACATTAACTTGTCCTCAATAGAGTAGTCTTGTAATGAACATTTTTTCTTGAAGAATACTTCATAACACATACAGCGCCCCTCAAGGGTCATGGTGAGAGATTTTTAAGAAGACTATTGTGTTCCCTTTCAAAATACGTCCCTTCAAAATACTTTGTCTTCCTTCTGAGCTGATCCATTCAGCCGCTCCGCTTTACTTTAACTGGGCAGTGGATATGCTGGTATTGTACCATAACATCCGTCCGGGCGCCATAGCGATGACGAGTCTGTTTATGAACATTTGTGTGTCTTTTATGTGCCGATTACTGCTGGCCGTGAGCACGCCAACTCCAAAACAACAAACAGAAGACAATGAATTAATCAGTCATCAACTCTGCTGCGCTCTCTCCTCTTTGGCTCCCATTCACCCCCCGTCCTCTTCAATGGTGCTCATTTTTCTTAATTCACTTCCTGACTGAGCTCCCATGAGCATGATTGGCGGTCAGTTGTTGTGAAACAAATGACACACAAAGTATGACTGGATGGAAATGTCGTGTGATATAAGATGCCTTTAAGATTCACAAATACCTGTCTGCCAGACTGGAGCACATCTATTACAACCACACGTTCGCAAATCTGACAAATTATTGTACATTTAGCCTTTCCGTAATTATTGATCGTACATTGTACAGAGGGCCAAATTATCATACAAGTACGATTATTATTGTACAACTGTCAACGCTGATGAACTGTCACTCAGCATAACTCTGGTCCTTAAAGTTTTTAATCTTGACGGTGTTTGGAGTGCCCGAAATGCACACTTTTGAAAACAGGTCCCAGAGTGGATAAACCAGAAATGCAATTTCCATGTGAACAACAGACATGTGGCCTATAGTGTCAGAAGCTCAAAGCTCCATCTCTCTCTAAAACAGAAACAATGTCTGGACACAGTGTTGCCTTAGTGCTGTAGAAGCCGCTGAGCTTGTTTTGGCTTTAACAGTAAAATTTTCTCTGTGACACTGTGAGCAACAAGAGGACACGGAGAACAGCATACAGTGTGTTTTCTCATTACATATGATGTATGCTTCATGTCTTCTTCTCTGGTTGTACTGTGTCTGCAGCAGTGTCACAGCACCTCTTACAGGCCTGACATATGCACTAAAGTGGTTCAAGTGTTTGCATGTGGGTGAAGAAACATTTACTGAAAGGAAGCTGGCTTTACAGGGAATATTTTTGTCTCAACAACAAATCTAATTCTCACCCATTGCTGAAGGTTGGCCTGTCACTTACGACTTGTCTTCTTCTGAAGAACAGCTTAAAGAGGAAGAGTCCAGGTGGTTCATATCACCATGGTGTGCTCTGATCTCAAGCTATACCAAGTGAAGTTTCTGCCACAAGTTAAAGCTCTGCAAACAAAACACATCACCACTGCTCACAAGCACCAGGCAGCCCACTCAGGTATTATCCAGATCATGTTAGAGGAGGTCTGCACTCAGACCACCCCGTCAAACAACCAAGCCACGTCCAAAGTCACTTAAATCCAGAAAAAAGGTCTGGAATGAGCCAGATTCAGATACTTGAAGAAAAATGTCATTTTATATCACTTCTAAAATTTGCGAGCAAGTCCCCATATAAGCCCTTTAACATACTGGATCTGAGACACTTTCTGACTTTCTTGTTCACACCTGTATCTTGCTTGCTTTATATGACAGTCAAAGATCCTGGATGAAAGTTGTTTTTTTTGTCACATCACTCAACTAGAAAAGCGTTCGGAGAGTGCAGACCTCCGCCAGCGCCACAGTCCTTACCCATATTGTGATTTTCACCATAAATATTAGTCCTACCTTTATTTCATCTAAATATTTAGATTCTTTGACCATGAAAACATACCATTAGCAACTGGATTCATAATGATATGTATTTTAGTTCAGTTCACATTTTTCGCCATGGCGGCCAGACGCTGATCCGGATCAACACCAAAATCGAATCAGTTCTTCCTTTTCCATGCTTAACACTTCCTGAAAATTTCATCAAAATCCATCCCTTACTTTTTGAGTTATTTTGTTCACAGACGGACAGACAGACAAACAAACTCTCCCGAAAACATAACCTCCTTGGCGGAGGTAAATATAAACTAGAAATCACTTGGAGAGCTCAAATCTCCATCCTGGTAGGTCACATACAGCCTTGCAGAGTTATATGTCAGGAAGTGACTTGAAAGCAAGTCAAGTCGCATCCTGTTGTACAGATAATGGCAGCTAATACCAGTTAGCCTGTGGTCATCATGATTGATAATTGGTGAAATATGCTCTCATAAGTTTACTCTGTATGGATTGTCTTTGACAAGGTTCATGTTACATTTAAGTGTTAAATGGTACAATTTAATGTAAACAATAGTCTTAAGGGGGTTAAGTTATTGGCTAAATGTTGTCAGCTGCTATGGCTACCGGCTAACAAGGGCAAACAACAGTTAATAGCCGTTAGCTGTAGCGGCTAACAACAGTTAGCCGCTAACAAAAGTTGGTCTCTACAGCTAACGGCCATTAACTAGTGTTTGACCTTGTAAGCCATTGGCTGTAGCTGCTAACAGTTAGCCATTAGCCACTATGTTTAGCCGCTATGTATGCTACGTCATAGCAGGGCTGCTTGATATGGATTGGTCTGTGATGAATGTGATGAACCACGATCATCCAATCACAAGCTGCTGTTGTTTTTGAAGGTTCTTCCCCTGAAAACATTTTCTCAGGACTCCTTTCCAGATGGATTAGTGAAATATTTGTAATATGTCACTGTCCATCTGGCGTGTCAGGTTAGGTCACATATTGCTGTTACATCCATAAGCAACAGTTCTATGATAAAGTTACCATCATAATATGATTCATGACCCTGAAACCCACACCTATCACTCAGAATCTAGTTGATATCATTAGTAGTTCGACAGCTATTGAGCAAAAATCCTTCATAGGTGGTCATTTGGATCACCACCAAATCGACTCATTTTTAAGTTGGGCCATTCCCTAAATTCCTGGAAAGTTTCAGCAGAATCCATTTAGTAGTTTTCCTGTAATTTTGCAAGCAAAAAATCAAATGGTCAGACATTCAGACAAACAAACAAACAAACACACGTCAGCAAAAACAACCTCCTTGGCGGAAGTACAAACTTCTTCGATTTTTATTTAATTGTGCTAAAATTAGAAGTGAAATTTAAGATTTATAAACATGGAGGAGAAAAACACACCTGGGCAAGTATTCCCAAAACATCTTAAGATTAAAAGTAGCTCCTAACGAGCCGATTAAGGAGAAACTCTTAAAAATAATGGGAGTGTCAGTTCTAAATTTAGAACTACTAAATTTCTCTCCTAAAAGTATTTCACAAAGCATTTTGTGCTAAAACAAGCTCCTAAACCCGTGAGAAGTTAGAAGTAGTGAAGAGGACTCCTCGGTAAGTAAGACCAGTTCAGAAAGAATCTCAGCATGACTGCTGCTGGCAATCCACCTCATGATCACGTGAACATGTCGGAAAGATACAATAACAATGAGCTTCTTAAAAGGTAAGGCTTGATTTGGAGGGTATAATGATGGTAATAGAATTAGTCAAAGGTAAAATCACTTCACCAACAAATAGAAACAACCCAGTGACTTGGGTGCAGAGCCTCTTCCTAATAATTGAAAAAAATATATAAAAGTTAATGCCAATAAAATTTGTGATGACACATTTAGCAAGGTTAATTTATGTATTACATTCTGTCAATTACTGAAAACACTAAATAGATTGTCAAGTTTTGTTTGACAATAATTGGTCTTACCTGTTGCAGTGGTTTGCCTTTTGAATTCTGCAATGTTGACCTTGCCTGAGACTGTAAAGAGAACCAACGTTTCTCAATGTCAACAGTGGTTCTGGCCAAAAGTGGAATTAAAAGTGGGATTTATTTGTAAGCAAATTTGTTCCCATGCTTCTCTTTTCAATTGCGAGCTTATCCCAGATCCAAATTTTCATTTGGTAATGTTCTTTCTTCCATGGACAAGTTGGGCAAGGAGAAAAAGCTGGTCTTGCATCCAGTTTGGTTTACACTTTCTTTTGCCTGATGTTTTCTCTGCCATGATTAATCCAGAGTCTCAGTCATTAAGAGAATGATGTGTATATCTCCTCATTATTTAACCAGACACAAATGCTTAAAATTTGCAGAACACATACTTGACCAGTCAGTATATAACCCTGGGTTCAATGTCTAATCAGTAGCCTACAGTTTTTTTTATTTGAACCTCTTTATTTAAATATGCCAACATGACACCTTTCTCTAAATTGACTGATTTCTATGTAGAAACTACTCACAGACACATTTCATGTCAGCCAATTACTGCAGGCGTAAGTCAAGTGGTTCCTGAAACATGACGTCATCCATAGCAACAGGGTCAGCTCCGCCCCTTTCTTTTAGCTTTAGAGTTCTCTGAATTCTTTAGTAAGATTTAGTCTCAGCAGCTGTGTGAATAGGTTTTAAGAGAAAACTCTTAGTTAGGAACTTTAAGTGTCATTAAGGAGTCCTCCTAGTGGTAAGATAAAATGCTTTGTGAATGCGGGCCCTGATTGTTGGTAAAAGAAACCCATCCAACATTATCTTGAAACATCAGTCTTATTAAAGTTGTGAATAAATGTTCAATGTGTTCGCATAAAGGCAGAAAGGAGGTAAACTTCACAAACATCACTTCTTAGCTTATAACAGTTAACAGACTCAGAAGCCCCCCTGGAGCAGGGGGAGATAGGTAATTACCTGGAGCCCCCAGGTAATTACCTATCTCCTCCTGGTTGTTCATTATCCATGGCTGAGTGGTTCTGAGTTGATCCTATCGAGGTGTGTGTCAGCTCACGTGCTCGCAGACGACAGTAGGTGTGTGTCAGCCCTTAAGCTGATCAGGCTGCATTAAATGCCTCCCTAACACCGCCTGTCATAACTGGAGCGCGAGACTATTTTTAAATCGCTATTTCTAGGAGCTCAGAGTTTTATTTCTCCTCCGACGGGAAAGATCTCTACACGTCTGTCTGTCCGTTGGTCCATCTCACAGAAAGTGGGAAACATCACTGCCTCAGCAGATTAGATTTCTGTCAATGCACTGAAACATTAAATTACAGGATACAGTGTTCCTCAGATCATGATGTGGTCTCTTTCAGACCCCTGATGGCTCTGCTCTCACTAATCATCATTTCATAACCGTTCAGTGGGGTTGACTGTAAGTTTTTTTAATTGTGTTCAAAAAGCATTTATACAGTGCTGTGAAATGTGAAAAAGTTTCAGTTTTCAGACAAAGTGCAACGAAAACGTATTGGATTCGACCATTTTCGGCACCGTGTAAACGCAGCCTTAATCAACATGTTTTGGTCTGTGCCCAGAGAGAACCACGCATGCACATGTACAGTAAACTCCACACAGAAAGGCCCTGCCTGAACCGAGGGCACCACCTGCTGCTCCACTGTGTCGCCCCTACAGTCAGAGCCATTATCCACAAATGTTTTCTCCATTTGTGGATAAGCCAGAGTCCAGCCAGTCCTCCCCAGGACTAGCTTTCCCACACTCATCCAGGAGGTCACAAAAAAACCCAGGACGACATCTAAATCTCTGTTGGCCTCACTGGCCTCAGTTAAGGTCAGACTTCATGATTAAACGAAATGGAAGAGAGCAGGGAAAGATGGCATCCATGAAAGAACTCCAAGGCAAAACCCACTGCTGACCAAAAAGAACAAAAGGTTCTTCTCACTTTTCCAAAAACATTTTGATGATCCGAAGACTTTTGGGACTGATGAGACAAAAGCAGAACATTTCGGAAATCGTGCTTCCCATTCCATCTGGTGTAAGACTAATGCTGCATTTCAGAAAAAGAGCATGATGCCAACAGTGAAACGTGGTGGTGCTGTGATGTCTGGAGCTTCTTTGCTGCCTCAGGATCTGGACTACTTGCCCTAACAAATGGATGATGTGGGAGACTTTAACCTCAAGCTGGTTACACAGCAGGACAACGATCTGAAGCCCAAACAGCATGTCCACCTCCAAATGGCTCAAACAGAGAACAAATGAAGGTTTTTGACTTAAAGAGTCAAAGCACGGACTGAAAACCATTTGAGATTCTGTGGTGTGACTGCACAGGCTGTTCATGCTCTAAAACCCTCCAGTTCGGCCAAGTTAAAATAATTCTGCAAAGAAGAGTGGTCTAAAATGTCAAAGACTCATTAACAGTCATCACAAAAGCTTTATCACAGTTATAGCAGTCAAGGGCGGTACTTGGGCTTGGGGGGATTACTTTTTCACTCAGGGCCAGGTTAGTTTGCATAGCTTTTTTCAGAAAAAAAAAACTTTTTGTATTTTCTCAGGATGTCTTTGTGTGATACTGAAATTTGTTTAATGATCTGAAACATTTAAGTGTGACATAAAAACACCCATAAAAGAAATCTGTCAGGGGCAAATACTGTTTCACAGCTCCGTATGAAGCTGCGGATGAATTTTTGTCACTTTAATTTAAATACATTTACCTCACAAAGCAGAAGATTACACCTGGGGCCAGACTCTTTAGCCAATTTACTAATAAATCATTAATTTGAAGGAAATACTAAGCAATGCCATGGAACATTTACCAACAATTTCCATTAAATAATGGCTTTAATTGTATTTTTTTTCAAAGACTTGCTAAACTACTTTTACACAAACAACGCTTATCTCCATGGATATATTCTTTCTTCCTTGGGGCGTCGGTGGCGCAGTGTGATAGTGCGCTTGGTCGGGAGGTTGCAGGTTCAAGCCCAGCTCCGGGCGATACATGGCTATGTGTCCTTGGGCAAGACACTAAACCCCAAGTTGCTCCCACTGCTGCGTCAGTGGCGTGTAGATGGGCATGAAAGTGCTTAAATGTGTTAGAGATACTGATGGAAAAAATAACATAGAACTCAATATGACTCAATATCCATCAGTGAGTGAATGTGAGAGCGAATGGGTGTGAATGGGTAAGTGTGACCTGCGGTGTAAAGCAGCTTTGAGTAGTCCAAGACTAGAAAAGCGCTATATAAGCTCAAGTCCATTTACCATTTGTCCACTTTTACTGGACAATGGGCAAACTGATATTACCTGTCCTTTCAAAGAAGGGAAATGGCAGAAGGATGCAAACTGGATCATTTCCATTCATAACAAATCATCCCGTCAGAACAAAAGTTCTCCTGAAAGTTGACTTTTAATTTGTTGTGTAGCTTTACAGTTACTTGCAAACTTTTTGAACTGCTCTTGATGAACATATATTTATTCTTATGCATCTTATATTTGCAAGATAAAGTGATGAAAGGCATGGAAGATATATTTTTTGTAAAGTTTCTTTTTAATTTTGGTAGTTTTTTTTTCTTCAAACAGCAGTATTCCAGGCATTATTTTTATTTTCATTTTCAAATTTTTCTTTTTTGAAATATTTTCAAAAGATACCGTTGGTAACATAGCTTGTACTGTTTTGATGTTACTTTCGCTGAATTTTCAAAATGTTTTGATGAAAACTTAACTTTTTTGTTTTATTTCCTTTCGTCAAAGTGAGCTGGAAAGTAGGAAAATGATCTGAAATATCTGAATATTATATACAGTGTTTCAATGAATTCTGGAGACAATTTGACAGCATATTAATCAAAGCTGATTTTTTTTTTTCAAGAAAATCTTGTTGGTGAGTGATTTTGACTCCTAAAACTTTGATGTTAGGGGTGGACATTAGCTCAGTTGGTAGAGCGTCCGCCCTATGTATGGGGGCTGGTTCGAATCCCGGCTACAGCCCTTTGCTGCATGATGTCTCTCTTCACCTGCTTTCCTGTCCCTCTCAGCTGTCCTATCAAATAAAGGCTATAAAAAGCCCAAAAAAATACCTTCAAAAAAAAAAAACTGTTAATGTTAAACTCCTCAAGACAGTAATGCTTTCCCTTTCTTATTTATAAGTTAAAGTGTTTGATGTGTCATTAAAGCTGATTATGTCTATCTGGTGGTCTGTATATGCAGCCTACAGGATTTTTTTTCTATTACTGATATGAATGAATAAACTGATTCTATTTCTGATTTATTAGATTTGACAGAAAGATTTGCCTTGTTCACAACACAATTCTTTGTTCCCAAACTGAAGCACCAGCTCTTGTTTTATGTGCTCTAACAGCAGGAATAGAGTTGTGCGATGACATTTCACATAAATCCCCAGTCTCCTCAGTAAGTCGTGTTTCAGTAAAAATTCATGAGGAGTGTCTGATCTAACAAAAGCTGATCATGATTACTTCAGATGCTGCAGATATTGAGATTTAATTAGGAGAAAATATCAGAGTGTAGTGAAAGAGATTACATTGTTGTAAAACTGTTTTTCTGTAGAGTAACAACAAGGGCCTTGATTAAAGTTTGGTGTAAAAAGAAATCAGGATCCAATTTAAATCATGACTGATTTATTCTATATAATTTTACTCCAAAGGGTTGAGCATGTTGTCCAGATCTGTGCGTTTTGAATCTTGGCTATCCAACTGATTGGCAATTAAGTCATCATTATGAAGTGTAGGATGCCCATGTATGCAATGTCTTTTCTGATATCAATGGACATCTTTTTTGCAAAGTGTACAGAAAATGCTTTGATGATTTCCTTTTAGACAATTTGAGCACTGCTGGTGTTTAGAGAGACAAGACAATGAAAGTCTGAACATGAAAAAAGTCTGTGCCAAAGTCACCCTGAAAGTTCTGCCTCATGATCAACAGGAAAAACACAAAAAATTGTGGAGACATTTTGAAACAAACTGAAGGAACCCTACATGTTTTAGAAGGCGGGATTACATGAGATGAATGTTGGATTTTAGATAACCAAAGACAAAACAGTTCATTGGAGAACACCATGGTCACCAAGGATAAAGAAGCACGATACAGCAAGTCCAAAACCAAGACCATGTTGGTGTTTTCTTTGACACTGGGGGGTAATTTTGGAGCAGTGAACTCAAGAAAATTTAACAGTGAATCAACAATTATACAAACAGGTTGTAGAAAAACTTAGTCTGAAGAAATAGACTACAGCCATGGAGAAATGGTTTCATTCTTAATGAAGACAACACTCCAGCTCACGCTGCGCTCTCAGTGAAGGAGTTCTGTCCAAACAACAAATCAGGAGCTCGATCACCGTCCCTGTTCACCTGATTGAGCACCCTGTGACTTTTTCCTTTTTCTTAAGATCACTTATGTGCTCAGAGGAACATGTTTAGTGTCAGCGTTAAGGTGCGTTCACACCGGACGCTACCTGTACTACCTCGGCGATCACTCTCCATGCAAGTCAATGTACAGCCGCGATGGGGCGGGGCTAACCCTCCCGCGACGCGACAGCTGGCGACAAGACGATCACTTCACTCGTCGCGCGATGTCAAAGTTAAAAAAAGTGTATCTATTCAGGTGAAGTCGTGCGTGGCTGTGCAGCATCAGCCAATCAGCGGTGCGTGTACGTGTGACGGTGCTGTCATCCGGACTACAGGGCGGATGACTTCCGCATAGGCGGAACTAATCTCAGTGAGGACATTTGCAGACGGACCGCGGTAAACTCACAGAGGATGCTGCTGCATCATCAGCCGCAGAGTTTTGTGTTTGACAAGTGAGTGAAAAGGACACGGCTGGAATAATGTCCGCTTATACACCCTATTATGGGATATATGACACGATCGCGGTAAAACTCGAGCGGACGTGACGTCACCGACCGACGGCCGACGCCAGGCGACCAAACAGGTAGGCTATTTATGGACGCGCGACGCTACCTCAGTGGGCGACGCGACTTTGGTAGCTGGGTCGCTTGCGGTGTGAACGCACCTTTAGAGGGTTAAGAGAAGAATCAGAGAGGATCTGAGACAACTGTCTAGAGAAAACCTGCTGCACTGCTCTGATCAGTGAAGACCTGGATGCAGAGGGAGACTGAAGGAGGGAGACACTAAAATATGTCTATCCATTCATCCATCATCCATCCAGTTTTATTTGGACAGACACAACACTGTGGTGTCTTTTTAAATGCATGGTTGGGTTTTATTTGGCAGATTTGGAATCTCAAACTGGAACAAAACATATAATGTGACTCCAGGACAAAGAGGTACAGGCCAGGATGTGGGCAAAAATAATCATTTTAACAAAACAGGTGTTTTTAGATAATCCAGTTTAAGTGTGTTGTTTTCTCAGGTAACATCATGACAGTGGGGCCGGCTTTTGGCTCAGATCTCCACATCCAATCACTCTCAGCAAAGGGATTATGTGGAGTTAATAAAGATGATCTTACCTGATTACCACTGTGTGAAATACGGGGGTCTAGGGGGATCTGAGACCCCTTAATTGGTACAAGCGACCCCTTGAAACTTTCAATTGTGAAATATTGGGGGGGCTCTTGAGAAGCATTTACCACATCATTTATTTACTTGCTATTGTCATTACAAATGCAGTTTGTAAGCATGTCATGTTTGTTTTGATAAAGTTCATTGTAAAACTTTCATTCGCATATAGGGCTGCCACGATTAGTTGACTAGTCATGACTAAGACGACGATCAAAATCATCAACAACTAATTTAATAGGTGAGCAGCAGTGGCGATTGCTCTAAGACTGCAAGGGAAGCTCAGCTTCCCCTAAAATATCCCCCAAAAAAGTGGTGATATGTACTGCTGTGTGTACATTTCATTGACTGAATATGAGCTAGAATACCTTCATCTTTTGTTCTGAATCAGCAACTTATCATAGGTAACTGGCACAACTTCCTTCTCATTCATCCCCGCAGCGTCTCAGCGCTTTAACACAGTCGGACGCTGAGCGTCTCCTGGCATCAACGGGGAACAGTAGAGTGGGTTGTTCCACTGTGGAAACTGGACGGTCATTGGATAATCGCTGGGCTTTGTCCCGCCCATCGGACGCTCAGCGTCTCTGGGGGTCTATGAGGCGGTGGGCTGGCCTGGACGCTGAGCTTCTGCGTGATGATTAGATGATCTGTCTGTGGCCGAATCCCTTTTTGACAGTGAAATGAGCCAATCAGCGATCTTGAAGTATCACCCTTTACTGCAGCATCTTCTAAGTTTTACATTCAGTTGTTCTGGACTGATCCGGAGGCTTTATCGATCTCCAGTGACTTTATCTTTCTTAAAAACGACTAGCGTTGTGTTTGAAGACTCTCTCCTGCCACTTTTCTTTTCACCAACGAGCAGATGCGGATCTTCTCTCCCTTTCACTCACACTCACAGCCAGTCAATAGTCTCACGTAGCAGCTCCAGCTGCTAGCAAGCTGCACATCATGGCAGATAGTATGAATGTTGTAGACCAGATTTTGGCGAAGCAATTTAATAGTCTTCCTTACAAAGAGAAAATTAGAGTTTAAACAGCAGGGCAGATCAACTCCTAAGATTGATTTAGTGCAAAAGGTGGGGAAAAGTATCAGGTCTTTTCAGCATTCCTGGTATGACAAGGTGAGCTGGCTCAATGGAAGTGCTGTCACAAAATGTGTTGTCTGGTCAAAAGTGAGTTTTGGGGAATAAAATCCCTGGAAAAGACACCAAACAGGGTCACAGATCATTTACATAAATAAACAAAATTATGATGTAGGCCGGAAAAAAAATGAGCTTCCCCTCCTTGACTGACTAGCAGCCACCACTGGTGAGCAGAGGTGCTGTCTTCTTGGTGGATGAATCGGTTGGTTTTGTGGTGTCCTGTGTCTCTCTTCGTGGCTCACCACATACTACAGGAACAGAACTGATACATCTGACATTATCTCTCTTTATGTGCAGCTCTCTCACTGTTTGAACATCAGCTAAGATTTTTAAAGTCAATATGTGGGCGCTAGGCCTCAGATGGAGGAGAAGGAAGACCTAACTTTTGGCATTTATTCACTTTTCACTCCAGCACATACACACCATCCTCTTAATATTAAACTTTATAATATTAAAGTCGCCTTGTAATGAGGGTGTTATCAGTTCTTTGGTCATTAGATTATTATGAGGTGTTGGATGGGGATCGTCAGTGCCTGACAGATATGAGAGGGTGGTTGCAGTTCTAAATTGATTAGATGTAAAGCTCCTCTCTGCTCCAGGCCACTTTTTCACCCACAGTTTGTGGAGGAATATTCAGAGCAATCAGTGGACGTACCGGTCTCGTTTGGAGGATGAAACTCACTGTTCACTTTGCTCTCCCCCTAAATGCCCATAAAGCTTCTGGGAACAAGGCTTGTAGTTCTTAGAATTTTTCAAGAAACTCAAACTTCGATGTCTGAACATTTAACATGAACAAACACCTCTTTCGTGTCTACAGCAATCTGGTGCTCTCTCTCCCAGTGTTTTGGAAAAGAGTAATTAATTTAGCCCCCTCGACAGTGACAGAAGTGGACAGCTTCAGTGAAGAAGATGAAGCTTTTACCCAAACATGTGGTGCAGTCACACTGGCCTAAAAGAATTTGTCTGCTGACAGACCCTTTACATAGCTTGATTTGGCCATGCTAAATATACTCTTGAATAGTAAGATCACTTATTTTTATACATACATGTTTGGAGAATCTTGGTTTTTCAGGTACTGATTTCATTGGATTAAACTGTATCTATTATTTTGACATTTCCATCCATTTATTCATCCATCTTCTATTGCTGAGGCAGACGCCATGCAAGTCGGCCCAGACTTCCTTTTCCCCTGCCACAATTGCCAGTTCCTCCTGGGGAATTCCAAGACGTTCCCGGGCCAAATGGGATATATAATCTCTCCAGCTGGTTCTGGAACTTCCCTGGGCTCTCCTCTCAGTTGTGCATGCCTGGAAGAGCCTTCGCAGGACCACTTTAAAGGACTTCTTTTAATAAAGACAGGAGCAGCATCTCTTTAAGTTCCCGCTGTACAGTGTTGGGAATAATGGCGTTACAATTGCCATTACTTTTTCCCAGTAACAGGTAACAGTAACAGCCAGGCACAGGACAGGAGCTTAAAGTGACATATTTTATCCCATTCCAAACACAAATGTAAAATTCACTGTAAAAAGAGGGACAAAAATGCTGTTTCCACCAAAAAAAAATCCTTACGGCCAGAATTAGTTTTATTTCTAATGTAGCTGTTAATGTTTTCGCCAGAGTGAAATCACAGTGGCCCCTTCCATCACTTCTGTATAATGAAAAGGATGTTCTACCTCCAAACAAAAGGATGTTGAATAAGTAAATTTAGAAACAAATAGAAGAAATTTCCCTGTGAAATTGAAAAGTAATGTAGATAAAAAATGTAAAACATTTGATGTAATTTTTGCTTTTAAAAAAGTAACAATATATGCGTCAGAAAAAATATGCTGAGATTCTGGCAACGCCGCTGGATCCAGCAGTGGCGAGTCCAGAGTGGTCCATGGAGTTAAAACTGACATTTCAGGATGGAGAAACCAGAAGTAAAAGGCAAGAATAAACATATGACATGTAAATTATGTCCCAAAGCTAAGTGTTTGTAAGTAACTCTTAAAAATTGGTGACCAAAAATAACACCGTTGATGATGCAGCACTGCTGTCAGCAGCAGGTAACAATGTGGAAGGACATGGAAACGGAGCTACGCCATTCAGCAGCAAATATTTTTTTAAAGTAACGCATAAATTACTTCCCCTGGTAACTAACATTAATGGAGGAGTAATTCTGTTAGTTATTCAACTAATTTTTTGGGAAAGTAACTTGTAAGTGTAACTAATTACTTTTTAAAGTAATTCAGGATCTGAGCTCCTCACCCTATTTCTCAGGAATCTCATTTTAACTGCTTGTTTGTTATTTCAGTCTTTCAGTCATTACCCAGAGCTTATGCCTACAGGGTTTGAAAGAAGATGGAGTCACAAACTGAGAAATGTCCTTTAATTGAAGTAATCGTTGGGATACAGTTTATGTTTATAAATGAAACATTTACAGTAATCAAAGATTTTATTGCTCACAAACCTGCCAAAAGCAGGGATTTTCCTCTCTTTGAAGAATTTAAAATGCAGAGTGAAATAAAGCAGCACAAGAGCAGAAAACTTAATGAGTGTTCCTTCTTTATACACTCGGCTGTCTGGGCCTCCTCTGGGCTCCATAGATCCATCCAGAACCTTGAACTTTTTATAACCCTGAGTGATGAATGTCCCCCTCTCTAAACAGACCCCCCACAGCAGGAAAAGCTCTAAATCTTAAAAACAGAGCTGGATTTGACAGGGCAAGTAGAGGGTTTAATGAGTGGGAGGTGTGAGTGAGGGCTAATCTTATGAGGATATTAATCTACTCCCTCAGTGTAATAAAGCATTGGGTTGTCCTGATGGCCTCTTATACAACACGTAACTGTAAAAAAAGGATTAAGGAAACAGCTTTAGGAAGCACGGAGGCATCACTCTGAGCCTGGTTTTAACTGCAAAGAGGATCTGCGTGGCACAAGTTAAAAAGAGAGAAAGTTTTCTCGTGTGAACAATTCTATAATACGACTTAAACAATCTATTGATAGTTTACTGGCTGGAATACACTCACTTGCCACTTTATAAGGAACATCTTGCTAGTGTTGGGTCAAACCCCTTTTTGCCTTCAGACCTGCCTTCAGTTAACCTTGCACAGCAGCTGGATCAGTCTGATTTAATGTTTGGATTCAAAAAATCATTCTGACCAAACTGCAGTCATTGTAAGTGGCCGAAAGTGGGATTATCCAATCAGAGTCTTTAAAATAGGGAGAGGTCAGAGCCACGAGCGAGAAAACAGCAGTAAGTGACTGCATACTATATATAAGGTGGCCATATTCTGAACCAGCTTTCAGAATCCATTGGAATTATTCAGATAGCATGGATACTTGAAAAGTTACAGTAGTAACATGCATGTGTTTTTCTGGTGACAGCTTTGTTTGTAGGACAAGTTGAGCAAAACCCAAACTTTGATAGCCCCCCACCCCCACCCCCCCAAAGGAGGACAAAAGAGAACATATGGTGTCACCCTGTGCATGAACAAATATTAGCATAGATGCTAATAGCTGCAGAAGTAGATTATAAGACTGTGACTGCATTACCACGTTTTGATGAGAGTTTGTTTTACAAAGTGGCTCATGTTCTGTAGTGCAGTAGTCCCTGCCTACTACATTACTGGCCCATAATGAATGTGGCTGATTAAACAATCATCTAATTATCTGCCTAATAAAAGCCTCTGAAAGGTTCTGCCCTCTTCAAACACTTTATATGGACTCTTTCTCAGATCGATAAGTGAAATAAATTGAACAGGTCAACCTTAATTCTTTGTGTCATAGATGCTGGAAAAGGTGCTCATAGATTTTGGTCCCTACTGACATGATAGCATCACACCCAGCTTTCATCATGTCAAAGTTCTGACCAAATGTAAAATCATGATTATATTTGTGGCCTTTCTCTTACATCATTTTGTTGCTTTTGGTGGAGTTGCTTTATAAGAGAATGACATTTCAGCCGTTTTATTCTTCAAACAGAATCCAGTATTTAATGATGTATGTGAATATGTGATGTTAAGAAGAGTTTAGACTGGTTTGTTAAGAGAGCTCAAGTATTCCCCACAGAAGGGAGTATGATAAGACTTTCCACATGCAGCTCTGACAACAACACAGGGACACCCCAGGGTGCTGATGTAATTAAATGATTTCAGACACCCGGGATGGTCTGAAGAACTCAGTGGTAAGAGGGTGGCCCAGAAGACCCACAGGAGCACGCAGGCAGTTGTGAGACTAGTAACAGTGTGACTTGCTATGTCCTCTGTGATGACTGTGCTGCACTGCTCAGGTCCTTGGGAATTTTAAACACAGCCTATGAGGTCCAACCTGAAATGCCAATGTGTTTAGACAAAAAAGCTGATCAAGACACCTCTGCTATTTCTTTTTAATATATGATTCAAAGCTACTATTGCAAACCTGTTTTGGTGGGTTCTGTGCCAGTCTCAGGCTTTAGTCAGTTTGGGGGAAACTGAGGGACTGACGCTCACACTGAAGAGTCTCCGTCGCAAAGAAAAGAAGAAGCTCAGGTGGCTTTTTCTCGCTCAGCACAGCTGTTTGTTGACTGGCTGTTATTTCTGTATGTAAAGGTAATCACTCCCACTGTATTCATCCTCGCTGTGAGCGGCTCGGGCAAGTGGGTGTTGATTCTGAGCACTCACAGGACAGAGCAGTAATTAGAGGTCTGTGTTTCATAAGCCATTTGAATGGAGCTTTCAGCGCCCCCAGTGCCCCCACTGTACTGCACTTTTTTTCTTTGTACCTATCATTTGTGACGGCAGTTAAAAGCACCTGACATTTCCCTCCCCAGCAATTAATGGTTGAGCCAGTGAACTTCCCACGGATCTGAAGGAGTCAAGGTCCCCCGTCCAGCTCTGCTTAGTGTACAGACGCAAGGACGGCTATCTTTAGCTCGTCGCCCAGACACACAGTGAGGAGGAGGTGAAAGGTGCCTGAATGCATGATGTAGTAGCAAAATGTAGCACTCAATGGAGGTGCAGGGTGAATTCTGGGGCTTTAAAGTGATAAAGCTTTGGACTGACTGTCATAGCAGATAATCAGTAAGAGTAATACTTACAATGACTCAATCCAACTAAAAATAGACACATCAGGCACTCTGCTGAAGTTTGTTGTTGGTTTAGTTCTGACTTTCTTTTTAATTCAGGTAACACTCTACGATAAAGTACATGAACAACAATAATTAATGAGATATTTAACAACTGAACTAGTAACAATATTTTGACATTATATATATATATTAGCTGGGGGGACTACCAATGGAAATTAGCTTGGTAGCTAGAATTGGGTACATTTACATTTTATTTTTTTAAAGTGTGTATGAATATACATTGTCCCTGTATCAAATAAACTAAATTGAAATTGAACAATAGACAACCCAGCCGTTAAAATGTGGTTTAAAGCATCTTATAGTGTCCCGATGTCTCCTGAAGTCCTTTGTTTCTGTTTAATTTCCCTTTACTTCTTTTTTTTTTAGCATACTTGTATATTTGATAAAACTGGTTTATAAAACTTTAAACGGACTATCGGGGGCTCCAACTTCCTGGCGCAGCACAGGGTGGCTGAGCGTGGCGCAGCCAATTTGGCAATTTGGTAGACCGGCAGTGCCAAGATGTGGCGGCACACCAGGGGGAGGTGTCAGCAGATTCACCTTGGTGCAGTGACAGTTTCATGCCAAAACACTGCGCGGAAGATGCACTGAAAGCTCACCTGGTCCAACCTGGTCTATTCTCGGTAAATGGTAATTGGACTTAAGCTTATATAGCGCTTTTCAAGTCTTTGGACTACTCCAAGTTGCTTTACACAGCAGGTCACACTTGGCCATTCACACCCATTTGCTCACTGATGGTTCAGAGTTTCTATGTCAGTTATCCATCAGGACCTCTAACACACTCACACCCTGTCATGCCTTGCACGCCACTGACACAGCAGTGGGAGCAACTTGGGGTTAAGTGTCTTGCTCAAGGACACATTGCCATATGTCGCCCAGAGCAGGGCTTGAACCTGCAACCTCCCAATCACTGACCAAGCGCACTATCCAGCTGCGCCACTGGTGCAGGCAAACCATGGCCAATGCAGTGGTAATTTGACTGACAGGCCCACAGTGCACACGGGAGAGGAGAAACCACCTGGCTGCATAGCTCTGTCCTTAAATGTGCTTATGTGCCAACTGTTTATACATATTTGGGCTACAATTTACTCTGTCACATTAAAGATACACAAAATAATTAATGAGAAAAATAAATTAAATTTCCTTCCTCTTCCTCTTCCTCCTCCTGGACTGCTGGTTGGAGAATGAAGGAGAGAGCCTTGCATGCAGAGATTTCTCCAGATTCTCTGAATTTTTATGATACTTTGGGCTGTGGATGATGAAATCCCTAAATTCTTCCAAATTGTTGAGAAAAGTTGCTTAAACTGTTGGACTATTTTTTCACAGGGCTTTTCAAAAAGTGATGAACCTCAACAGTCAACTATCCTAATCTCTTTCAATTTCAAAAAGAGTTAATATTTTAATATTTGCAAAACCCAATAGAGTTTATCAGTTTAAATGGAAGAAAATTTGCAATCATTGTATTCTGTTTTCATTTAGGCTAACACAATATCCTCTTACATTGTTTCTACAACACTGTTTCTTCACAAGAAAACAGTAAAAGTAGAATCAATCTTTTAGTCCAGTGTGTTTAAAGGCGGTTCGATCCAAAATGCTCCCCCCCTCTCCACACACACACACACACACACACACACACACACACACACTCCTAGCATCTGTTTGTTTGACTTCATGATAAAGGCTTGATGCATAACTTTCAACATTTTGAGTTAGCAATGAAAATGTTACCTCTTTCTCCACAGTTGAAAATATCAAACTTCTGCAACAAATTTGCCAGTGACTAGGATGACATCACAGACAGCAGAGAAACTAAACGTCGCTGCATGCTGACATTAGAGCTCTTCTACATGGTTATTTCAGTGAGTTGGTGTTTAGAGTATCCATTCAGCTCATATTTAGTTAAAGGTGCTATATTATGCTCCTTTTCTGCAGTTTAACATGGATCCTTAATGTCTTCATGAAGCGTAACATGCTTTGGCCCAGAAAGCCTATAAATAAAGCACAGCAGCATCCTTTCCACAGTCACATAACCCCTCTGTTCAGAACAGCTGATTTTGACAGCGGTCACCTTTTTTTTTTTGCTTTTTTTTTTTTTTTGCTTTTTATTTATGATTTCATCAACACAGTTCATGCAAGGAGTACAGGATACAATCTGTAAGCAGACAACTTAACTTAACAACTTTCTTATTCTGTGGTCCCAGCATTAGTTCATTAATTTGCCTTAACAATTTAACATATTTGACAAAAGTTGCAACAATAACAAAACAAAACAAAACAAAAAAAAAACATACATAATCACAGATACGCATATACACATACACATAGGGGAGAAATGTGTAGTAAATGGATAACAAAAACAGAAAAATGATTACTGAAAATTTAAAACCAAATAAATAAATGGACAAATAATAAATCAGTATGCTGGTCAGTCCACTCCTAAACAGATTATTGCGAACCATTCATTACCTAAATATTCACCAAGGGGGGACCATTCCTTTATGAATTCATCTAATGTTCCTTGTAGTACATGTGGTATTCTCTCATATGGAAGAAAGGACAACAATTATCATACCAAATTGACAGTGTGGGTGGCTTCTCATCCAGCCAAACATGCAGAATTGAGAGACGTGCTGCATAAAGCATTACATTGACCATTTTTGCCTTCTGACCAGATTTGGAGTTAGCACCAAGAATGCAGAGTTTTGGGTCCATATCAATTTTTATTCCAAGAAATTTCTCAGCTTCATTTTGAACAGCAGACCAGAAGTTCATAATAACTGGACATGACCATATTAAGTGGTAATATGTGCCTACTTGTACTTTACATTTACGACATGTTGGGGAGTAAGTTTTGTCATATTTGCTTCTAATTTGGGGAGTTACATGTAGTTTATTAATCATCTTATATTGTTTTTTTGTGTGATTTATCTGATCTAGTGATGCTTTTGGCACTATATCACGCTCTGCTCCAGATCTGGTCACCGAGCTGAACACCAAAATCTTTTTCCCAGCTATGTTTAATTTTTATTGTAGTCTTCTCATTCATTAACTGTTGGTCATAAAGAATAAGTCATTATTTTACTATTAACTGTTTTTGCTTCCATTATAATTCGATTGAAAATGGTGAGTTTTGCCAAATTTTTATAATCTCAGATTGAATTCAGATAGCTCCTAATCTGTAGATAGCGATAAAAGTGTGTGCAAGAAAGATGAAACTCCTCGTGTAATTGCTGAAAGGACTTTAATGTGTTCCCTTTATATAAATCATACAAGGTTTTAATGCCAAGAGCTTTCCATTCTCTAAATCCCTTGTCTTTACAAGAGCAGTCAAAGTCAGGGTTATCAGCAATTGGAGCTAACAAGGAGTATTTCAATCAATCAATCAATCTTTATTTGTATAGCGCCAATTCATAACAATTGTTATCTCAAGACACTTTACAATAGAGCATAAAGCTCTTCATATTATGGATACACATATATGCATAGATACATATATACACATAAAATACACATATACATATATATACAAATATATACATCCAACACCCAGCATGAATCCATATAGCCAATCATGAATCCCTCCATCATGGCGGTAATTAAAAATAGACCCTACTGTAGATGTATTGATCATGGAAATCTTGAATGTGGATCCCAGTCTCATGATGAACAGCAAATCCACACAATGCTGTGTTGGGTGTGAGGGCATAAGAAGGGAGGTAAGAGGAGACAAGTGGACTAGAATAAGAACTAAAGTTAGGGACAGGTTCATGGACCATCGACCTCTCATCTGATTTATTAGAGGTTAGCCTCTTGATATCAATGATATTCTTGCTGAAAATTAGAATATATGATAGTGACAAACTCATGGGTGCCCAGACCACAAGGTCATCCCTACCATATTTGTCTCCATTAAATATTAATGTGTTAAAGGCCTCTTGAGATGTTACATCCCATTTTCAAGAGGGACCTCATGCCTATGTGGTAATTAAAAATAGATACTGTAGATGTATTGATCATGGATATGGAGATCATGCTAATATCTACATTAAAAGCTACAGTGATAATGGGAATGGAGTGTTCCTAATAAAATGGCCAAATATGTGTCATGTTTATAATTGTAGTTTTGAGGCTTCGTGACTCCACAGCAGCAGGAAGTCTCCGCCAAGGATCCCAGGCCACCTACAAGACAAGAGCCAGAGACGAGTACAGGAGCAAACAAATGGGGCAAAAGCAGATGCTGAGAGAGAGTGAGAGTGATAAAGCCCAATGTGCCCCCCGACAGTCTAGGCCTATTGCATCTAGACTATGAGTGTAATTTATGAACTAATTTCTAAACTATAAGCTGGTCCCTAATTGAAAGCTTTATCAAAGAGGAATGTTTTAAGTCTAACCTTAAAGGTAGAGAGAGTGTCAGCCTCCCGAACTGTGGTTGGTAAATTGTTCCAGAGAAGAGGAGCCTGATAACTGAAGGCTCTACCTCCCATACTACTTTTGGTGATTGATGGTACCACAAGTAGGCCACAGTATCTACCTGCTCGAATTCTGTGTCACGGGTGGATATTGAGACCAAATTTTTTTTTCAACATGCTGTCAGTGGTGACATCTTGTGGATGGAGAGGAGAAGAATCTTGAATTCTATTCTATATTTAATGGGAAGCCAATGCAGAGAAGCTAAAACAGGAGTAATGTGGTGTCTTCTCCTAGTTCTGGTCAGTACACGTGCTGCAGCATTTTGGACCAGCTGAAGCATCTTAAGTGACTTGCTGGGACAGCCTGAAAGCAGAGAATTACAATAGTCCAGTCTAGAGGTAACAAAAGCATGGACAAGCTTTTCAGCATCGTTCTGGGACAGGATAGGCTTGATTTTAGCGATGCTACGAAGATGAAAAAAGGCTGTTTTTGAAATTTGCTTTATATGAGAGTTAAAGGATAAATCCTGATCAAATAGCACTCCTAGATTTCTAACAGTTGTGCTTGGTGCCAGGCTAATGCCATCTACGGTAGTTAAATCACTAGTAAAGGATCCTCTTAGGTGTCGAGGGCCCAGCACAATAATCTCTGTCTTGTCTGAGTTAAGAAGAAGAAAATTTCTGGCCATCCAGGTTCTGATGTCATTTAAACAGGCATCTAGTTTGTCTAACTGGTTTGTCTCACCTGGCTTCAGTGATACATAAAGCTGTGTATCATCAGCGTAACAATGAAAATTAACAGAGTATTTCCTCATGATATCACCAAGGGGAAGCATATATATAAGTATATATATAAGTATTTGCCCATCCCAAAATATTTGTGAATGGAACTCATGGAGTTCAATATGTTTCTAACTATAAAATTATGTTTTATTGTACTCTGTAGTTTTCTGAAAAATACAAAAGGAAGATCATTTAATGATACATTATCTAATCCTATGTTTTCCAGATCAGAGAAACAGGAAGGTCCATCTTTGACCCATTCTGTGGCAAATCTCAGTGGGGATGCCAAGTGATAATACAATAGATTGGGTATGGCTAATCCTCCATTTCTAATGCGAGATTGTAGCTTTTGTAACTTAATTCTGGGGCGTTTATTTTCCCAGACGAATCTTCTAATTGCACTATGAATTATTTTAAATATCTTAATGGAAATACAGGCAGGTAGCATCTGTATTGGGTACAGTAAACGAGGAAGGACGTTCATTTTAATAATTGCAATCCGACCTAATAAAGACACAGGGAGGTTCATCCAACTCTGTAGATTTAACTTTTGTGACAATGGGTATAAAGTTTAGTTTAATTAAATCATTGAGCTTTGGTGGAATTAAGATATCTGAAACCATTTTCAGCTACCTTAAAAGGCATATATTCAGACAGAACCACACGGCTGCTCTGGCCAAGAGGTAGTGCCAAGAACTTTTTATAATTAATCTTGCACCCAGAGAATACACTTAATTCATCAATAACTTTTACTAAAGCTTTTATAGATCTAGAAGGATTGTTCATGAAGAGAAGCCCATCATCAGAATATAGGGAAATTTTATGTTCTCTGATGGCAGTTTGAATACCTTCCACCTTAATAAGCCAATGAATCAGAGCAGAACAGCCCAACACAGTAACATACAGGGACTTCACGATAGTCCTGCAGGATATCTTGAGTGAAGCAGAGTCCAGCCATGCGCAGCTTACAGTCCTGAACACACACAAACTGCAAATTTATGCCAGTTACCAGATAACACTGAAGCTCATTTCCCCCAATCATCACAGGCTAATACACAACATGCGAACCACAGCCTCGTCACTGCAGTGGGTTACAGCCGTAACTTAGCCTAGCTTCCAGGCTAATGTTGGCAGAAACTGAGAGGTAATGGAGTGGGTAAAGGACTGATTTTATTCAGTCAACTGTTAAACTTCTCAGGACTAATGTAAGCATGCTCGTACATTGAAGTTTTTCCTTCAGATTTTCAACAAGCAACGTTAACATTGAACATGTTGAACATGTGCAGTGACCCCGGGTTCCCTTCCCCCTGCTGTTAGCATTGGCTTATAGCAATGAGTAAAGGAAATACTACACAGTAATAAAATAGGCTACTCACATTTCGATCATCAGGTTTGGTGACGGATTGTTGGAACTGAGCCTGGATTCAGGAAAAGTCTAGTTGCCAGTCCTGTGTAGAACTGACTGAAGAAACAATCAGATGTGAAGTGACCAGCACACATACAGGTTTAAGCCAACTGAAACTGCTCATTCCCTTCAAAAATAAAATTAATTCTCTGGGCCCTTCAAGCCTCTGAGGCTGGTAGCCTATATGTGAAGATGCTGTATATGTGGCTGTTTACAGCCAACAACTGAGCAGTGAGCACCATATCTAGACCAGTGGTTTTGGGTCTAGATATGTTGTATGTTGCTGTCTCTGACTAAGAATGTAAACAATATGGTGGCACTTCACACAGAAATTTCTCAAGCTTGGGGGTGGAGATACTCAGATAGATGTAGGCTTATGCAAATAAAAATGCTTGTTATGTAACAGAATACCCACAGACTCAACACCTTGCAAAACCTTGAGTTAACATTTATGCAGCCTGCTAAATAGGCCCAGAGGTTTTGTTGTATAGTCTCACATGTTGTGGACCGGGGAGGGGGGGAGTGTAGATGTAGAATAAATGCAGAGTTGTGGTTGTCAACAACTCTGTATTTATTCTACATCTACACTCTGTAGTTGGCTTGCTACCCTGAGCTAATAGGGTTAGACTGATGACATCATACACACTCAAATCAGGATTCTGATCATATCATTATGCAAAGGAGATATTTACAACCATGAAATCTGTTGGCTACATGTTCATGATGAGAATCTCCTGCTCAAGATCATAAGAGCTCCAGTGAGGCCATGAGTCAAAATGCGTGTCTCAAAAGTTCTTACTCAAGCTGCTTTGACTTCTTCATGACTCATTTATTATCCAATAATCTGATTTTTGTTTAAAACCTCTCACTTCATGACATCCCAAAGGTTTGATATCTGGTGACTGTGGAGGTCACTGGAGTGCAGCGACCTCATTCATGGGTGATCCTTGCTAATGCGTGGTTACTTGAGTTCCTGTTGCCTCTCAATAATCTAGACTGACTTGGACCATTCACCTCTGACATTAACATGGAGTTGGCATACTCTCACAGTCTGGCTGGATCTTTTTGATTGGAAATTCAAATATCTGCTGAACCAGAATTCATGACTGTGGTATCCCATGTTTATAAAATCAGCAAAGATAAGAATATCTTTGGGCATCATGATGGCACAGCAGATAGTGCAAGAAGGTTGCTGGTTCAGGGTGTACCCTACCTCCCGTGTAACATCAGTGGGGTGAGCTCGAGCACCCCTCTACCCTGAAAGGGAAAAGCAGCATAGGTAATGGATGGATGGATGGATGGGTGGATGATAATCTGTATATAGTCAGCTTACGTCTGCTATTGTTCATAAATTCTGACATATATCACTATGAACGATAACTTCAGACAGAGCTCAAACAGAGCTGGTGTTGAGGGACACAGGATATTTTCTCCTCTGCTTTACCTATTTTGTATTTGATCTTCTAAATCCTCCCTGGCCGTGAAGCAGGATGCAGCCACCAACCTGCTTCCTCTTAAAGAAGGTTATACCATAAAAATCTGGCCTGCAGCATCCTGGTCACCCACAGGACTTTGAAGAAACAGTCTGAAGAGTGGGATGATCCTTCCAGAGGAACTGTTTGCTTTCACAAATGAGCTGAAGTCTTCTTTATTTATTGAGAGGGTAATACAGAGGGTCTTAGAGCATTTTTCTATGAATGTAGTGGGGAGAAAATCCTCTTCAATATTATTCAGGGAGCAGCTGTGAGAATGGGTCACCACAGGCAAGTTTTTCTGACCATGGAGGACAAACACTCTTTGAACACCTGTAACTCCAGAGGAGAAATCATGCTCTGAATGGACATCCACATTACTCTCAATGAAATACATACAATGACAGGGTCCTCACACTTTGGTGGCAATATCTCAAATACAAAGTTGTTCCCACAGGGAGAGAGGAAAGGAAGAGGAAGAGAAGATGATCTCTGTGAATCATCATGGCCACAGAAGCTTGACTTAGAAAAAGGTGTTCACTTTGTCAACCTAATAAAGCAGCTGAATTTTGCAGATAACATGTCTGTCATCAGAGAAAAACACTCTAAAAATCTTAAAGCTGTTCAAAAATTAGCTTCCATCTCAGTTACAAAAGCTGGAAACTACCTGAAACTGGTGCAGACCAATTTACACACAAAGTCCGTGATCAGCTCTTTTGGTTCAGCGCACGACAAAGAGTTGGCTCTTTCAGCTCTCAGGTGGCTCTTCAGATCTTTTTGATGCTCAAATAAACTTATTACCAACAATTATGTGAAATTATGTGCAAAATGAAAAACTTGTATTACATTAAATATTTATCTCATTAATGTGCCTTTAGTCATAAATATATAGCATGCCACAAAGAAATACATTCTAAAGAACAAAGTCATACCTATATACATTTAACTTTTTAATATTTAAAACTTTTACCTTTTTGCTAACGAACAAGTTTAAAGGAGACATATCATACTGATGCATGATTTACTATTTACATATAATATAATAAATTTGAAAACAAGACCTTACACCCCCTTAATTTTCAAAAAATGAGATATTGTATTTTTTCTGATATCCTATAACGAGATTTGATGCCTTTGAAAATAGGTCATTGCGAGATGACCGCGAGATTTAAGTCGTCGTGACGACACGAGGTACCTTTCTTTTTATTGGAGTAATCTGATAAAACACTTCCTCCTCTGTGATGTCAGTTAGCCACAAAACCGTCACAGAGGAACACATCCACCAGGAGCAGTATATAGATCCCTAGCTCACACTCACTCATTACCAGCTCTGGCCTGTAGGGGGACTCAATACGCGGTCGCTGCTTTGAGCTTGCTGGAAAATACAGTAGAAGAAGAAGGACAGGCTGGCTCAACCCTCTCGGCAGCTCTGACAGAACTGACCAATCAGAGCACAAAGGGCTGTGACGTTGCAAGGTAACTGTAGGTCATCCTGAGATCCGAGCTTTTCAACGAGAGCTTGATAATGGCCTAAAATGAGGATTTGGAGAATGCAATTGTGGGGCAATGAAGGAACTAAATGACTTGTACTGAGGGCAGAAATGTTTTACAGGCATCCTAGTCTGGCATAGTGAAAAGGAGAAACAAGCATGATATGTCTCCTTTAAAGTCAAACAACATAGGAACTTATAATCTCACACCACAAAATATCAATTTATCTTATAAAACAAAAAAAAAACAATGTCCAGATTGCTGCTCTATGTGCAATCACAACAATGACAACAACAATAATAACTCAACAGCGAAGCTAAACTACTTCCCTAATGCGCCTCACTGTACACATCTGTTATGTCACTTTACTTGTTGGTCTTGGTTTTGTATTTCCATTATAGCTTTCATGATTCTATTTATTGCTTTTATATTTTATGTATTAGTATTGTTAGTGCCGATGGCAGTGGTGACTTCTACATCTTTGAAGGCAACATTAACGCTGAAGGGTACATACAGGTTTTGGAGCAACATGTGCTGCCATCTAAGCAATGTAATTTTCAAGATGTCCCTGCTTATTTCAGACACAATGAGGACACATTTGTGAGGTTTCACACTCCTGCTCCTCCTCTGGATATTGTCTCTGATCGAGGTCCACAGTTTTCATCTCGTGTCTGGAGGGAAATTTTGCCAAACTTTGGGTGCTGCAGCCAGTCTTTCCTCCAGCTTTCACCCTCAGACCAATGGCCAGACTGAGCGGGCTAATCAGGATTTGGAGAGTGCCTTATGATGTGTTGCAGCTCACCATCCAGTCTCATGGAGTGACCACCTACCTTGGGTCGAATACACCCATAACGCCCTCTCCTGCTCATCCACAGGTATGTCTCCCTTCAAGACATGTTTTGGATATCAAACCCTCCTCCCCCTCCTTTTTCTGAGCAGGAGAGAGAGGTGGCTGTTCCCTCAGCGCCCACTTGCGGCGGATTAAGGAAGTGTGGAGGAGCGTTGGCTATGTTGGACTCGGCAGAGAGAACTAAACGCAATGCGGATCTTCATTGTCTCCCTGCTCCTACGTATCGCCCTGGTCAGGTGGTGTGGCTTTCTTCTCGGAACCTACCATTACAAGTGGAGGTAAGTAAACTCGCTCCCCGATTTATTGGTCCATTTCCTGTAGAGAAAGTTATTGATGATTCTGCTGTGAGGCTTAGGTTACCGGCTTCCCTCAAGGTGCATCCCACTTTCCATGTCTCTCTGCTGAAACTGGTGTCGACCAGCGAGCTCTGCCCTCCGGTCAAGCCCCCTCCTCCCCCCGACTCATCGATGACCATCCTGCTTATTCAGTGTCCAAAATCCTGGATGTCAGGCCGCCGGGCCATGGTTTTCAGTTCCTCGTGGATTGGGAGGGTTAGGAACCAGAGGAGAGGTCTTGGATTCCCCGCAGCCTGATTCTGGACACCGACCTTCTCCGGGATTTCAATGACGAGCATCCAGACAAGCCGGGACGGACTTCTTGAGATGCCCGTTGAGGGGGGGCCGGGCACTGTAAGGTTTCACCCTCCTGCTCCAGTTTTGCCTCTGCTCCTCTCCCCCTCCCTTCTTGGGTTTTCTCCTCTCTCCTGGGTCCTGGAGCGAGGGCGCGGCTTGGAGCAGACTCTCCTTGGAGCCTCACCTGTTTCCTGTTCCACTGATGACTTCACAACTTCATCGGCTGATTGCACTTCACTTGTGGTTGGTCTAGCCTCCAGTATTTAGTGTCTGGCCTTAGGCCATTTGTTATTCTGATAGTTTTTTGTGTGCTTTGCTCTCTACACCTGAAGACTCACCTGCTCTCTCCTTGTCTTTCCAGGTCTCCACGAGCTCCTGCCACCGCCATCACCACCTTGTACATATTTGCACTTTTTTGGAAAGACTTTTATTTTGGAACTGTTGCTGAAAACAATAAATCCTGAGTTAACCACCTTTCTGATCATTCTGCCTCTGCTTTTGGTCCAACTCGTGAAACTGCATCACCATATCCTAACAACATTCTGCTCATGTTACAGCAATATGGCTTCAGAGTAAAAGAGTACAGGTACCAGAGTGACATGCTGCAGTCCACACCTATCTCCGATAGAAAATGTGGTAAACATACCCATGTCCCACCTTTTCTGAAACATCTTGCAGAACAGTTGTACACTGTGACAGTCAGAGATTGAAATCTCCAGGCCATATCTGGGTGAATTTGTTTTGTCAAATTTGCTTCCAGTCAATTCGGCAGCTAATTTAGCAGAACCCTTTCATAGAGACACCCTGCAAAATGCATAAATAGGCATGTTTTAATGGATATGAGGCACAACCTCAAAGAAGTGAGCTGGCTTCCAGTGGCTGGAGGTCAGCTGGCAACTGGCTGGAAGTTGGCAGGCAGCTGGAAGGGAGGGGAAAATGGAATTGGATGTTTTGCTCTCACTGCACCAGGGGAAATATTATTATACCTTATTTTTATTTCATTTGAGGATACCTTTTATGAATTGTGGACATGGTTGACATGGCTACACATTCACGTAGAGTTGCTATTGGTAGGCAGTGTTGGGCAAATTACTTCAAAAAAGTAATTAGTTATAGATAAGTTACTTTCCCAAAAAACTAACTGAATCACCAACGGAATTCATAAATGTTATTAGTTACCAGGGAACGTTACTTTTTTGAAAAAGCTTTTGCTGCTTGAACTGTGTGGCTCCGTCTCTGTGTCCCTCATTGTTGCTACCTGGCCTGCTGCAGCAGTCATCAGAGTTCTCAGTGTTTTTGGTCACTAGCTTTTAGATTTACTTACAACAAACACTTTGCTTTAGGTATAATGTACACTTCAAATAATTTTTTGTCTCTTAATTTACTTAATCAAAATCTTTTTGTTTGGAGGTGGAACATCCTTTTCTTTATACAGAAGTGAAGGATGACCTGTTATTTGTAACTCCATTGTTGCTAAACAGTCCGTGTAACCCTGATTTTTGTAACCAAAAAAGACATGTCAGGTTTTTATCTAAGTTTTATCGTAATCATCTACAGCTTTATTATGGTAAAAATAGTAGTAGCTTCATTAGAAGTAAATTTAATTCTGGCTATCGGGATCTATTTTAGGTGGGAGCATATTTTTTACAGTAAAAATTTAATTTGTGTTACGATGGGATAAAATAGTTTTATAACTTCTGAATTGAGTTTATATTGATGGTAAATCATGCAAAAGATTCCTCCTGGGTTTGGGGGCAACAATGAACAATGTTGTAAATAAAGTAGAAAAAACTAGAAAAGCACTCTGAGAGGGCAGGCCTCCACCGAGCAGCTCAGTTCCACCCATAAAATGTGATTTCAACCCAACATTATAGTCCTATATTTATTTTATATGAACATTTTGAGATGAAAATATCCACTTGCAAGAAGTGTGATTACTGTTAATATAAATATCATCCAATAGAGTGGCCTATTAGTCGTGGGTCTTGTAACTTGTAGACTGAACCAATTTGCTGCTGCTTGTACAGATGTTGGTGTTGTGTGCGCCACTGTGCTTTCAATGGGCAATGTCACCAGTCTGTCTATCGGCTCTGCATGTAACCAGAGCGTGTAACCTGTCGGATGGTGCTGTGAGTGGGAATGACGTAAAAGAGTACGACGTGGAGAACTCCTCTCCTGGCACTGCAAGGGCAGCTGGGAAATGTAGTAACCTGGGCTTGAAAAACTGTTTGCAAATAAACTGTTATTCCCATAATGATGTATTTGCCATTGTCTGCTCTGTTGTGCTCCGGTCATCCCAGCCCGCTAGCCGACTTAAGACTTCAAAAGCTGCCAAGGTCTTGTGGGGATTTTAACAGTTGCCCTCCTCATCAGAATAATCAGTGTAGAGAGATTAGGGTTTTAAAATGTACTTTAACTGAAAAAAAGTCCCATTACACCCTCAGAGCCTTCAAATGTGATTGCAATAAAATGTAATATTTGCATGTTCTTCCCGTGCATGCGTGGATTATCTCCTGGCACTCTGGCTTCCACCCACATCACAAAAACATGCTCATTAGGTAGATTGGTGATTTTAATTTGCCCTTAGGTATGAGTGTCAGCATGAATGGTTGTCTGTCTCTCTGTGTTGCCCTGCCATTGACTGGCAATCGGTTCAGGGTGTACCCCGCTTCTCGCCCAAATGACAGCTAGGATAGTCTTCAGCTTTCCTGTCAAAATGAATGAATTAATTAATAATACTCAAGGATAGAGTCTCAACAACAGTCTTCTCCATCAAAGGTGCATAAAGTACACACATGAAAACTAGTCAGGCCAATGAGTTATGGTTGTCAACAGCAAACAGATTAAAATTAGTCCTAGTATTACACTTGTCCAATAATGACAACGTTCATCCAGGTTCTAGCGATTTTAGTGTCCCAATAACACTTGTAAAACAAAACATATAAGCAGTCTTTCCTGAGTATCGACTTTCTGTGTGGTTGTTTTCACCATTTTACACTTTATGGCTGAGCTTACTACCTGTTAGGACAGGACTACAGCACCAAATAACACGATAATCAATAATACAGCTATTACTGTCCTACTGATAACAAATAATACAAGTGTTACTGTTCAACGGTTAAATAAATACAAAACACACAACTGAACATTTGCTGTTCACCACAACACCACAATAATCCATATTTTGAGCACAGTATTTAAAGTAAAAATGCTAAACATAAAAGGTAAGGCTACTTTTATTGCTGTGCGACGCCATTGACTGTTATTTACACTCACATGCGGCGCTCGATCAACTGACCCTGTGTGCATGACATGCTGAGGCCAGTGGCAGTTAGCTGGCTTATTTATGGACATCACTGCATTGTTAACATACAAATATGACACTACAACTAAAGAGTAGACTTAATTTAACTAAAGGAGGTACTTGTGCACTTGCTCACCTGTGAAATCATAGAAGCAGTCTTCCATGAGTATTGGCTTTTTGTGTTGTTGTTTTCACCATCTTCACAAGTTATGCTTTGTGTTTTAAACTACATTAATGAGAAAAATAATGATGGGTGGACCAAGTTAAACTCAAGAACCAATAAAGAAAGAATTTTGGATATAATTTGAGATAATAAAATGTCCAGGGTGCCACATTAGTGCACCTTGTCTTGGTTGTAGGCGGTCTGTAACATCGGCCAGAAGCGAGAAGATTTTTTTTTTTTTTCATTTAATTATGAAATGTGGTCCAGATTTGTTTAAACTGCTACTGGAACTGTTAGCATCTATGCTGAGCTCTGCTTTAATGAACACTGTTTGGGGTGTGTGGCTTTGGGGTGCTCATACATTTATAGCCTGTCAAAATGGACCTGCCTAATTATAGACATTTAATCAGGCAGGTCCAGCTGCCCTGTAGGTTAATGTACCAGTTTTTATAGGCATTAATTTTCATAAACAAATTCATTTGATAATTAATCAGCCATTACTGATCTGTACAGACACTGCTGAGGCACCTTTACTTTGCAGTCTGGTACCAACCTACAGCACTGTGGGTGTTTAGTTTACAACGTGAAAAACCACTTTGAAGTGTTGTTCAGTATTCGCAAAAACAGTTTCATTAGGGTCACAAACCTGCGGATTGCAGTTTTAGTCCATGTTGCAACTTCACACATCAGTTTGTTTTCCCTTGCTGTGCTTTTTTTCATACAGGAAGGAAATACCTACAGATTGTTTTGTTCCACTGACACGAGTGAGCAGAAACAAAAGCTCACCAGGAACCTCCTGATGTCATTTAAGGTAACAGAACCATGAAGCACAAAAACATCACTTTGGTCTCTCTTTTTACTATTAAAGGATACAACAGAGATATTACAACACATCTGAAGCATAAATCAGAGAAAGCATGAGATCTGCTTTATGAAGACCTTTTGCACATGACCTCTCACCCCTGTCCATGCCGGATGGATCCCAAAAACAATGCCATCAAGCATTACACTGAATTAATGTCTATGCCAAATAAATATTAACGTCCTGGAGGTGACTTTTAACATTAATGTCCAATCATAGCTGTCTGTTGTTGCATGGTGGACTATTCTAATAAAGTTTTGATGTTGGTAGTACTTATCTGCAGTCAGTTTAGAAACCTTAAACTATCATTTCCAACAGTTCATAGGCTAATGCTAATCGTCAGTGAGACTATTTCAACCAAGCAAGCTCTTAGGGGAGAACTTCCTCGACAGTTGGTGATTTTTTAAAGATTGGTTGGATGATGGTCATATCAATAAACATTAGTAGACATCAGATTTGCAGCAAGGAAGCTGAGACTATGTAATCCTGCTGAGGAGGCTGACAACACCTTGTGATTTAATGGGTTTCAGGTAAAAACAAGCCACTAAACTGTGCAGAGTGACTGCAAAACCTGCCTTTCCATCATCAAGCCTCTTTGTTTTTACACTATTTCAAAGCACAGCCTTCATGCCCATGTTCTGATCAACACGTAGTCCCAGTTTCATTTGGATGAGTGCTCTGAAATAAAGACAAATTTACAAATGTTTATAGGAGGGCGAGTTTGTGACGCTGTGAATCTAATCTGTACATGTGTAAAAGTTTATTACGTGTTCATTCACTGTAATCCAAACCTGCTAAGTCTCCAGCAGCAGAGATTTTCACTGTGTGAACTCCAGTGCATACGAGTATCCTCATGAATCAATAAACAGCAGTTGTACTCCTTCAGGTTAGGTTGCATTTGATCTTTTTGGAGCCAACAGACCCCAACAGCTGATGGAGGAAAACTTAGCATAGCGTAGCATGATCAGCTGTGGATTCTTGGTTACTGACATGTACCTCAAACATCTGAAACTTCCCCTTTAAATACAACACAATAAGCATAAAAAAAATCTTGCAAGAATTTCTAATCATAGCTATGCAGCTATGAGACTTTAGTTAAAGGAACAGTCCAACATATTTTTTCCATGTCTTGCCTCACTCCTGGGTTCATGGCAAGCAGATAAAAAAACATTCTTTCGACAGTGTGTGCAGTAACAAGGAAAAGATAAGCAGAGCTTGCCCTCTGCTAATTACCTTTGTAAAACACTGGGAGTCAGTGGGTAGCATGAGCCTGCCTCTGCCTACAGTCATCAGATAAACTCTTCAGCAACTCTAAATGGTCCAGTGTGCTTGTGACTCTTTTTTTACTGTGCTATGTTTTGTTATCTTCTACTGTCATCATATTATCTTCTTCTACTCTTAAACAGAGGCTTTGTTTTGCTGACCTACATCTGCAGTGATTTGTGCTCGAGATGTGATATTTGTGAACAAGTTGAGTCTTTTGAACACTTGTTTCAAGTGCACAATGAGAACTGATTTGTAGTTGGACTGAGCCATTCAGCTGTGAGCCATTCTTAAATGCAAAGGCCTGCAAGTTTAGGTCAAAGTTGGTCAGCAGCAGCAAAGCCTCTATTTATGAGTAGAAGAAGATAATTTAACTATAATGTGGTTTTAAAAAAAAGTCACAACAAGCACACAGGACTGTTTAGAGTTGGTTAGGAGTTTATCTGATGACTGTAGGCAGAGGCAGGCTAACACTTCCCATTGACTCCCAGTGTTTTAGGTAAGCTAAATAGTGGTGGGGGGCTTTGTCTGTCCCTTCCTTGCTACTGCACACACTTTCAAAAAAAATGGTGTCTATCTACTTGTCATGGACCCATAGTGAGGCAAGACATGAAAAAAAAAGTTGACATATCCCTTTAAGATCAGTGCCTGACCAGCCAAAAGCAGCATTTCAGCCTGGTCTACTCTCCCGCTGTGACGGTTCTTATGGTGACCTAACTAATTTGATGGACTCTGTAATTTTTGTCCCACTAAATTATTTATGATACTTGCATTCACATCAGTGGCAGTACTTCAGATGTCCACTAAATTGAGTAATTTCAGGTTAGTCACGTGTCTGCAAAAGGTCCATAAATGCACTCTTCAGTATCATACACGCTAGGAGTCACTGTGGCTGCATTTAGAGTGACAGAAGCATTAAAAGTAAAGTCAAACTGTTGTTTGGTTGTAAACAGGCGTCATCACAAGTTAATGTGGAGTACGCAGCATCATGTCAGTGTTTATAACACACTCTCCACGGTCTCCGTCATGTTCTCCCGGTAGGCAAAGCAGCTTGGGAAGATGCCAATGTTTCCTGCACAGTGTCCCTCCAACCACTCCTCGTTAACTACCATGGGCGAGAGAGGGGGGGATAAGGAAATGGGTAAAAAATAAAACAAAGAGATACATAAAGAGGCTGAGGAACACAGAGTGGAGATAAAAGAGCTGTAAAGAGACTTAAACACTCTTTATGTGTCCTCCACGTGACAACCTGTAGGTCTCACCTTCACCCAGGACATCGATGGTGTCTCCTTCACTGAACTCAAGGTCCTCCGGGCCCTGGGCAGAGTAGTCATATAACGCCACCATTTGGTACAGCATGGAACGGTTGGCCAGGGGGTCTTCAGTCTGGAGTTTAAAATAAAGGAGAAGTTCTCGGATCAGAACTGGGGATGTGATGAAGAACCCAGGCCCTAAATATCATTTGACCAGAAATTAAAAACATCAGAAATATTTTCAGAAATACTTAAAGAAGTCGGACAAGATTCCAGCAACATAACAACCTGTCCCTCTCCTCTTGTGCACAGCATCAGTCGCTGCCTTAAATCAGAGATTCCCCTGTACCCAACAAAGGATATTGAAGCTGTTTGGCTCAGGATGTTTAGCCTGAGAACTGAAAGCTTTTTTTTATCCTTAAAACAAGTACAATTTTATCAGATATGCTGAAATTCTTTGTTAGAAATATTTGCAAAATATTTTGGGGAAGGAGGAAAATATTTTTTTGAGAACAACTTCTTGAATTTATTTATATTTTGTAGAATACATTAACACAACATTTATTTGAGGCATGAATGTAAAGATAACAGTTAAAAAAAAAACACTGTGAAACACTTTAATGATAAATATCTATACGTGTTTTCTTCATGAACAGTGAGACGCTTTTCTAAGAAAAATGTTTTTCACGGGTAAGAATTTATACTACAGCAAAATGCTATTATACGGCAAAGTTAGAAAATTTGCAAAGGGTATTTTTTGGCTGGGGCAGTTTTAGCAGAGGTTGAACTTTTTTTTAACAATGCTTAATTCATTGCAGAAGATAGACTACTTTGAGAAAAGTTCTTTGAGTAAGAAAAACATTTTCACATTTATCATGTTTTACAGGAACATGATAATTGTGTTTATGAGGCTTCAGGAGGTAATGATCTTTTGCAGAAGCTGATTTTTCATCAAAAAAGTAAAACAAAGAAAAAAAATGAAACTTTGGATGCTAGATATTTTTGGGAAAGGTTAATCTGTGTTTTAACAATTGATATATTTCTTGCAGCAGACCAAATTTCTCACACTGATTATAGTTTTAAAACTTTTTTTCCAACAGTAATTTTAAGTAGGCCTATTTCTGTTTTCATGAAATATTGTTGCATTTACAGATGGCTTTTCTTTGGTAAAAAGATTTTTGCAATCATGACAAATTTTTGCCTTTGAAGTTTATGACCTTGTAGGTAGGTTGAGGATTTGAATATCTGTTGTCACTATCTGTTTTAAAAATCTAACTAGATTGCTGAGACGCTGATTATTTACCTTTAATGTGTTATAATTTGACTTTAGAAAAATTCAACCCTGGCCATCGACTCTGCATGTCAGAATAAAACATTGAACATTAATACTAGAAAAATTAAGGCTCAATGTTTTTTTCAAACAACCAAAAGAGACAATGCATGAGGTCTCTTTGATGAAAGAAAATTAGACAGTATGGACTGAATAAACCCAGAGGGGAAATGTTAGTATGTTTTGCTGGTCATTTGAATTTTCAGAAGCTTCATTGCACATCCTTTTGGATGATTTGTTTATTCAAATTGAGATCAAACAGTGACAGAGTAGTTAATATTCAGAGCTTTTCTTAGCTCAGAGTTTATTTATGCTTTCAGTATGAGCTGGAGTTTAGGAGGATCATAACCTTTCGTTATAAAGCTTATACTGATTATCATTGACTGTTGGTATCAATGAAACACCAATAATAAGTCCAGGAGTGTTTCTAATAATTAAGAGTAGTGGCAATTAAGACAGAACTTGTAACATTGCATTATGGGAAAATGAGTGCACTAAAGGATATAACAACATTCACTCAGAATAAAGGCAGCGCTACAAATAGTATTTTAGCCCTAGTGCTCTACATAGTGAATATGGTGTGATTTTGGATGACTTGTGCCAAATCAAAAAACAAAATCCCTCAATGTGTTTTTAAAATGTGTTCTGTCACAGTGACCCTGAACTTTTGCATGTAAAATTGTATCTGGATTCGTCTTTTTAGTTTGCAGCAAATCCCTAAAAGCATTCTTTTGACAGACACCCACGCCTAAGTTATTCTTTTGAGGAAGGTCTATAAATAGTTAATGAGAATCTCACAGGCTTGATTTGCAACCCCACCCTCCACCCCCACCCTCTGGACACAGTATTGCATCTACTTCATGTGTGTAACCTCACCTGACACCATAGGGTGGCCCTGCCTGCTTCAGCCACTTCCTGTACGGTGCGGCCCGGCTCCGCCTCCCCGCCTAGAGGCAGGAGCACCCGAGAGCCGTGCAGCTTATGTCTGATGAGAAAGAGAGGGAGGGGGGATCAGAGGCATGGAGGAGAAATTAAGGGCATGATGAGGGCAGAAATTGGACTGTGGAGAACAGATGAAACAGGGATGATTACAAGCAGAGTAACAGGATGTGGTGCATGTTTTTTGTGGTTATCAGCTCCTGTTTTTATTCTGACAGTCTGAGAAATCTTGCTGTCATTCATCCTTTGATTGTGTCCTTTAATGAATCTGCAGTGATTTTTTAAAGCCTTTCCTGTCCTAATCTGGTGTTTATGTGCTGTGTTCATGGTCTGGTGCAGCTTGTAGGTGCTTTAACACTTATACATAAAGTCTGGCCTCATGCTCCAAAGGGCCGGAAGGTATTTGTTGCTCTCAAAGGGCACTATATCACTCAGGTGGAAGGCATTTCTCCTCAGAAAAGTATGCCAAAAAAGTTCAGTTATGTGTATTTTTTGCCATAAAAAACAGAAAAATCCCGACATGCATGATAGACAGTTCAGTGCTTTACAGTAGAGGTCTTGGCCATAGAACTTTTGATACACGGAACAAATATAACTTTATAATTACAATTTTATGTGGAAAGATCGGATCCTCCCACATCAGCCTTTGTAGCTTGACCGCTCAGATGTAAACAGGTTTCAAATCTCTGTCACCACTTTGTTGAAAAAAAAATCAGCTTTTACAACAGAGTGAAAATATCCAACTCTGCACAATGCATTCTCATGTAGGTCTCTTAATGGGGTTTAGAAACAAGCCCTTTTTCCCTGCTTCAACCATAGATAAGAAAAATGAGGCATACGTCACACTGAGAATGTGGATGCATGAGTAGTATTTAGTTAGCACATTGCTACATGCAGAAGGAGTTTCTCTCCAAAGGTGTGCAGAGCAAATATGAAAAGAGAGAGGAAACAATGAATGACAGGTGGTACCAAAACACATATTGAACTGTAAATGTTGTACCAAGGGGTTAACATTTTATTGAGATCTGTTGCGTCCCTAATTTTTACACATAGGGTCTATGAACACAAGGGGCTCTAATTTCGTGGCGCAGCGCAGGGGGCGCAAGCCTGGCGCACCCCGCGCAGTGTTAATTTCGTCCAGCGCACCGCCATGCGCTGTCAATTTGACAATTTGGTAGACCGTCTGCGCAGAGGTGGGTGTGACGGCGCACCAAGGGGAGGTGATGGCGCACCAGGGGGAGGTGTCGGCAGATTCATGTTGGCGCAGTGACAATTTCGTGCCAAAAACAGTGCAGAAAGTGCGCTGAAAGCTCGCCAGCTGCAACCTGGTCTAACCTCGGCGCAGGGCGGAGCGCACCCTCCGCAGCTGTAATTTGGTGACAAGCGCACATGTGCGCACGCCTGAGGCAGGTTTCCAAAGTGTCAGGCACATTTTAATGCAATAAACAATCACAGCAACCACTATTTAATGTAACAGTCTGAACCAGCATATACATTTGTATCTATATTAACCTTCCCGTCACATCTGATGTCGGATTAAAGCCGTTTGTCATAATGGAAACTTAACCTGACGGCAGCTGGAAGTTTGATGCACATCTTACAAGTCAACAATAAACAGCCTTAACATCTGATACTGAGTAAATATCTGGCTTCTCTCATTTCATTAAATTCAAAGCAAAAAAGGGGAAAAAAAGGCTCTGCTATTTGGCGATGACAAACCAGGAGTGCAGGTGGATCACAAGCATTATGAATGGATAAGCCAGCTGTGGTGTAACTGTCTGTTATTTTTTTTACTCCTATTAATGACAAAGGAACAGATTACATCTGTCCCGGGAGCTGGCCTGCTGAAGGGACAGCATCTCCACTGCTGGGTCTTTCCAGCACACTGTTTCCGCGGTGGCAGGGATAATTCAGACCAATCAGACGCTGCGCCTCAGCCGCAGCGCATTTAAAGGCGAGGAGAGGCGCTCATTTGATTGGTGAAGACAGCGATCGGCAGTGTTAATCCCACTCACGTCTATTCTCCTCCTATTCTGACATTTGCGCGGAGAGGCAGAGACGTGGGCGTGGACGCGCAACCTCTGCGCCCCTATGCGCCATGAGTGCGCCTCTCTTGGCACTGCAGGAAACTTGCAAAGTGCGCAGGTCACACCCAGTCCGCGCGGCGAAGGCCGGCGCAGGCAGTGCGCCTGCGCTTGCGCCTGGTCTACGAAATTAGAGCCCAAGGTTTTAAGTAAACACACTGAAGCCTGTTATTTTGGACAAAAGACAACTTTTTTAGGGCAAAAGCATTTTCGGCAAACACAAACCACAACATTTGAAAAGAAGGCTGCCCAGGTTTCCTTCACTATGCCAGCATCACTTAATTTTTCATAATATTTCCCAAATATTTGCACAGTTTTATTGTACATTACAGCAGAATAATGAGGGAGACTAACATTTTCTTCTAAAAAAGAAAGACTAAAATTGAAATTGAACTTTGGACACAGTTAATTAAAATGCACAAAAGTAAAGCCTTGTTCCTCACTGCTTTCACCAACCAAACACTAATATCAGAAGTCTGTAGGCTTTAGACAGTGTTCTCTCTCTTGTACTTAGAAACAAGACTACAGATCAGACAGCATCACGTTTTTTTGTTGACAGGCCATATAGCTTTCAACTTAATGGGGTAGGGCCTTCTATCAGTTTTTGCCTGTGGCCTCTAAATTACTAAAAGCGTCTGTGGTGCAGCTGCAGCCTCAGTGTTCGTTTTCTCACATCAAATATCAGGCCCACAGGGTGGAGTGGACAAAGAACAGCATATTTTTAGAAATGCTGCATCACTTGTTGAAATTCATGGAGACAGAAGTGGGTTGGAAGGCCTGCGGTTACCTGAGGCGCAGCTGAGAAGCCGGCTGGCCCAATTTCTGTGCAATCCTCTCCTTCAGTGTGCTGTATGGTGTGTCCAGAGGGACCGACAGAGCCACAGTGTACGTGTAGTGGACCTTCACCACCACAGAGCTCATCTCTGCTGCTGAAGCTGAGTCTGCAGGCTGAAAATGGAACGCACAGTTAACAAAGAATTTTTAAGAAAGTTTCAGTGAAGTGTTGTTTATTTGGGGCAGTCAGCCATTTAATACACAGTTTCTATGACCTTGGGGCAGACATGTATTTCATGTTTGCCTTTGTTTAGAACATATAAAGTGCAAAAGTCAGTCTGTTACACAGTTGTTATTGTTCAAGAAAATATTTGCTACAAATCCAGTCACTCCAATTCTTCCACCCTGCAGCTGCCTGTCAGCTTCCACTTCCATCCTTGCATTTGCAAGGTGTCTCCGTGAGATGGTGCTTCCCTCACAAGATGATATAGCCAAACTGTTTTCTATTGGTCAGTAAACCAGCTGCCAAATCAACTGGGAGCAAGCTTGACATCACAAATTCACCCAAATATGGCCTAAAGTTTA
Organism: Scarus forsteni; assembly: GCA_036419115.1. Taxonomy (NCBI): domain Eukaryota; kingdom Metazoa; phylum Chordata; class Actinopteri; order Labriformes; family Labridae; genus Scarus; species Scarus forsteni. The sequence continues at coordinate 1,105,479 of JAZDUH010000155.1, read as the reverse complement.
CAATTTATGACTGTCAAGATGGAAAGGACCTGTCAGGGACCAGCCAACATCTTGTCAGGGAAAGTGGGGAAGTTTTAAGTGGTTTAAGATAGAAGAAAACTTTTAGAAAAATAAACCTTAAAATTGTCACTTATACTCTAAAGGCCTTGTCATGAGCCACACATGCATCACAGGTTTCTGTCCTATTTTCTATCAGACATGTTATTGCTACATCAAAGCTCCTTTTTAATGTACATCTTCTGATGCTAACTTGGCATATTAGCCTAGACATGTTAGATACTGCATCATTTATCATCTGTCTAAGAAAGAAGGTGGGTGAATGGCTAGGGTGCAGGGCAATGAAATGCACATGGTTTTTCTTTTCACTGCACCTTGGGTTTGAATCCACCGGCGGTAACTTTTTTTAAAATGTCTGATTTTCTTTCTTCTTTCACCCTCAAAGTGCAGTCAACACATAACAGAATACGGGCACAAATTGACTCAGAAAAAAGCACGAGGTGACAACGGCCGCTAATCTAAAGGTGATGCCAAAAGATGAGATAACTACTTCATTTGTGTACATGCTCATTTGTGTCTTCTCCCTTATTGAAATGTAGGGCACTGTAGGGCTATCATCCCTAATTAAAAAAATGACATCTCCTCTATAAGCCTGTTTTTTCTGCTGTTTTATTCAATGTTTGAGTGTTTGATGAAACATCACCACATGAAGTTGCCCATTTTTTTCTAACTTTTCCTATTTTGATTTTAGGTGTTACCTATGTTGCTGCTATATTCATCTATGATGGATATATATACTTGTTAAATCAATAACATAAATTAGGCCTACAAGTAAAACAGTGAAAAGTGAATAGTGAATACCACCATCACATTACCAATGCTCTTGGTTTTGACATGAATTAGTCATTTCGACAATCAACATGCAGGGGCCTTTTATTTCCCCCGGACGTGCATGTAGCTGCAGCTTGGATCAGCCTGACTTGAATAAATGGTCTTTGAAAAAAAGCCGAGCCCCATTAGTGGAACTACTTGCAGCTGAGATTACAGTTGCCACGTATTAAAGCCACGCTTACAGGCAAAAGCCCAGCCTATTTTAGCTAGCCAGCTTCGTGGAATACCCCCCTGGTGTTCTAAAACAATAACATGTCCTGAGTTGGGACAGTCCTCATCCCTGTTTTAGCCAACTGAAATAAGATACCTAAACATGTTTCCATGTTTTCAACCCTGGTTTGTCCGTGTAAATGTCAGTGTTGTTGCCAAATTTGCTGCCAATTTGACCAATAAAAACATTGTATAAAGTATCTCATGTTGTAGCTCACTGCTGATTGGCCTTGACATGTATCAGTCAGATTCAGATGGCAGCTGCAGCTCATCCTGCTTATCACAATAAGATCACATCAGGAAATGGTGACATCCTGTATGAAGTTGTATTAAAGCTAGCAAACACTATCTGAGGTTGAGGGTGGAAGGAGCTCTATTGCAATGATTGCGTACTACCATTTAATATTAATATGTCTTACTGTTATCACTACATTCCTCACATTTGCATGTCTTCATATTAATAAAAAAGCTTGTGTAATTTGTCTTTGAATAAACATTTTAGCAACGCATGATAGAAAAAAACAAAATTTAGAATAAAAAATAACCTGTGTTCATCTTTCATCAGTGGTTCTCTGTTTTCAAAATCTGCAGATGTAAGAAGGATAAGGAAGATAACTATGATTAAATATCTTTCACAGGACAAATATAGATTTACGTACATATGAAAGTGCTATGTTATGTAGATTAAACACTATTAGTGAAACTGTAAGCTGTAAAATTCTGTTATTATGTCATATCAGTTATAAGAATATGCATTAAACAGTTTGAAACATAACATTACACATAATAAAAATGTTAAGTATAATAATCAAAATACAATAATAATAATAATAGAATGACACTAATACAAATATTGACACAAATATTGATAATACTTCAAAAGGTAATAATCATTTGCAAGGCCAAATGTTATGAAATTGTTCTGATTATTATATTTAAATGTTTTTTTTAATAGTCTAATTCTTATCTACTGTGTTTTGCACATGCCTCACAGCAGGAAGGTTGCTGGTTGCATTCCGTCAGTATCTGGCTCTAAATTACCCTTAGGTGTGAGTGTGAATGGTTGTCTGTCTCCCTATGTGGCCCTGCAATCAGCTTTACCCTGCCTCTCACCCAGTGTCAGCTGGGATATAGAAAGGGACACGCCATATAGATAATAATTGATGTGTTATATGTTGGGTCATTGCATCCTGGGCTTATGCATGTGGGTTCAGGGTAAAATCAAAGTATTTGGAAACTATGTTACCAACTTGGCACAATCACAGCAGTGTCAGTCAGCCCTTCTTGTCACATTTTTTACAGCTTGTTTTACAGAATCTGCTGTTTAAACACTGGTGCTATCGCCACAAATACGAGGCCAAAGGGCCATATCACATTTTTCACACATTTGATTGGTCAATATAAAGACAGAAAGTTGTCTCAGATATAAAAGTACCGGTACCTTAGTTAAGTCAAGCTTGCATTACATGGCTGTGAGAACAAATTTGGCCTCATAACATTTCCCACGGATAACATCCACACTCTGGTCCTTTATTTCTAGCGCTATCTTATTTGTCCACTTGTTCTCATTCCTATCCTGGAGGGCAGGCATTTCACATGATTTGGTGCCTTGCTTAAAGGCTCATTGTTAGTGTTTAGAATAGGTCCCATAATCTATGTGACAGGTGTGAATACACACCTGCTAAACGATTAATTAGGTTTCCAAAGTCAGGCCTCTGGTGATGTGAGAACCTTGCACAGGCTATGGAGCTTTCTCTCCAAAATAAAAATCAAATGAGCATGCTAATGTTACCTGAAAGGGAGAGCGAACAAAGGTTTTATTTTGAGGTCTGTGTTTGTCACCTTCAGCCTGGCCTGTCACGCCTGCACAGGCTCTTCTTCTTCATGTTTTAATTTGCCCTGATATGTAAGCACTGCCTTTCCACTTCTTTTAGATCCTCTTTGAACCCTTGCTTACCTTTCTTCAACTTAGGGATTTCGTAAGGTGAAATAGACTCAGATCACATTACAGCAGCAACTTATAGAAAAAAAAAATAAAAAGGCACCGTTGATCAACACCATTTGATTTTTAGGAAAGCTTGCAGTTGGTGGATGAAATGGTGATCAGATCATCAAAACCAATTTGTGTTTGATATTTGTAGCTCAGGGGTATAGTTTGCTACACTGGAATAACCATACTGACTTGTGTAATTGCTGATCAAACAGTAAACAGCCTTTTATTGAGAGAAATATTGACAGAATCATTTTGAGTCAAAGCACCACATATGTAATCCTCTGGTGTTTCAAAATGAAGCTAACTGCAGAAAGATACGGTTCCTATCTTTGCAAAATGGACTAAACACCTTTGAGGAGTGCTGCCATCACTTGAAACAATTAAGCAAAGAAATGAAATTTAAAGAAATTGTGTGTTGTACATCTTCTGAATGAAAGACAAAATTTAACAGCATCTGGACTTCTCCCTCTTACCCTGTTGCCTGCTGCCTGAACCTGCTCGTACCCCTGCTGCCCTGAACAGACCTACAGCATAGACTGTAGAATGAATGCAGGGATATTGACAACATGGTGCCAGTGCTTAGCTGACTTTTTACCAGAGAGTAGACTGATCAACCAGTCAGAGTGAACTAGGCCCACATGGAGAGGAGGACTTGAAGAGAGAATCTCTAACAGAGTGTCTCAGAAAGAATGAGAATACAACTGATCAGGATAGTCTGAATATGAAAACTACAAGGTTTTTGAACATTCCTGATTTGGTTTGATTTCAACCCAGGGTGAGCAGGACCAACCTGATAGGACAATTGTACCTATAAAGTATCAAGTGAGTGAACATTTGGGGAAAAAGGACTTTGCACCATTTAGTTGGTGATTTTAAGTTTCCATCCACACATGTTACTGGTAACATCACTGATGATGCATCCCACTCATCTACAGCTAACTGGCTGACTATGTAAATGAGGGTTTGGTTTCAGAGGTCTGTTTGGATTCAGATCTGTGATTCTCATTTCCAGAGTTATAGCGTTCTTTTTGGGGTAAACATCATTTTTGCCCCTTTTTAACAGTAAAATGAACTTTTGTGTTCAGAGTGGGAGAAAATATTTTGTATAACTTCTGAATTGAGTTTATATTAGTAGTAGAGTGTGATCATCAGATCCCTCCTGGGTTTGAGGGCCCAACAAGCCTAAATGATCAATTAAAGTTTGGAACAAGCTAAAAGAAACACAAAAGGCAACTTTTTAAAACAGAAGCCCAACATGGCTTATAATAAGCAGATCTGGCAACTACAGTGCATGTGCCATGTTCATGAGTGTATTTGGGAGCCGATAACCAGGAAACAGGGGTGTGGGAAGGACAAACTACCTTCCACATTTGTGTTTTGCTTTATTGTTGGGAGCTGGGAATTAGTCAGGGTTGATTCACACAGACAGAAAAGTAAGCCCAAATAAATGGTAAATGGTAAACGTACTTGAGCTTATATCATGCTTTTCTAGTCTTTGACTACTCAAAGCTGCTTTACACCGCAGGTCACACTTTCACCCATTCTCACATTCACTCACTAATGACTCTTAGTCACTCTGTTAGTTATTCATCAGTATCACTAACACATTCACACCCTTTCATGCCCATTTACATGCCACTGATAGAGCAGTGGGAGCAACTTAGGGGTCAAGTGTCTTACCCAAAGACACATCGGCATGTGGCCCCCCCGGAGCTGCGCTCAAACCTGGAACCTCCCGATTGTTGACCAAGCGGACTATCCAACTGTGCCACAGACGGCCCACAATAAGCACCTACAACTTAAAAATCAAGCCAAGGGGGTGCTGCTGTGGCAGAGTGATAAGCAACCAGGCATGACTCATATACGTACATACTTCTGCCAGCCTGTGTTCAATTCCAGCTTGTGGACAGTTTGCAGAGTGTCTTCCCCTACTCTCTCTCACCCCTTTTCGTTAGCCTATCCACTGTCACTCTCTCCTGTCAGTAAAGGCATCAAATGCCTCTCCCCTCAAATAAAAACAAGGCTTAAAAACAATGCAACGCGTGAGTTGCAAGTGACTTTAGAGGAAAAACAAGCCAAAAATTGCTCATAATAACCAAACTTGGCAACACTGATACACCCACCACAGGAACAGGAACAGGCATACCATCACTCTGATAAAGTTTGGCAGCTGTAAATAATTTGATGTTGTTTGGTGCCTCAATGTGGAGCTGAGCGATCAGTATCTCCCCTCCCTCATCTTGCTTAGTTAGAGGAGCTTGGAGCCGTGGTTGCCAGGTCAAAAACAGGACCCCAATATCTGTTTGGTCAGCCTAAGATACTCCATGATTGACCAACTGCCCCCTCAAGCCACTAATGGAGCACGAGGATGTAGGTTGTACTTTTTAGACTGGTTTACTCACTTCCTGTTCATTCAGAAACTGATAATTGATCATCAATTGATTCATTTATTTACTGGGTTAAGATTCTGTACACTGCTCCTTCAGCGACTGTCGCCACCAATGGACCAACCTCACAGAGTTTCACACTGCATAGGGGGACTAGGCAGGGATATCCAATCTCTCCTTCACTATTCACCCTCTTTATAGAGCCTTTGGCAGCAGCTATACACCAGAATGTTCAAATCAAGGGAATCCAAACATCCCTAATTCAACATAGGATTAGTTTGTATGCTGACGACATTTTACTCAGCTCCTCAATCATCTCTGCAGGAAACAGTGAATCTCATTGAATCATTCTCCAAAAATTTAGATTACTCAATAAACTGGAATTGTTCTCCCATTACACAACACCAGATGGGATACAACACATCATACATCACTCATCCCTTTATGTTCAGGCCACATCACATACCTGGGCATTAATATTTCCTCCAGGCTGTCAGAGTTGATTGGACTGAGTTTCACTCCTCTGCTTAAAAATATAGACAGTGGGTGAACTTACCACTGTCCATTTTAGGAAGAATAGCAACCATCAAAATAACAGCAATTCCAAAAATAAATACCTTTTTTCAAAGCTTCTAATTCATCCAACTCGTGCATGGTTCAAGGCTGTAGATTCAATGTTCACTAAATTTTATTGGAAAAACAAAACACTAAGGATCAAACTTGCAACTCTTCAAAAACCATAAATGCAAGGAAGTTTAGATGCTCCGCACATCCACCACTACTCTTTGGCAACTACAGTATATATACAAATGGACACATCCAATTCAATCAGATATCACCTGGTTGGATATAGAACAAATTCTGTGAAGACATACCTATTTCAGACCCCCCATTCCTCAGTCAAACCATCAAGCATCATCCTTGTTTCAAAGCAGGAACTATCGCCTCGACACTGACAGCCTGGTGGAAATTCCAAAAAATAACAAACTCATCCAACTTAGCTCCAATCTGGCATAATCCTGAATTTATAAGTCACAAAAAATCACTTCACCTGCATGCATGGGCTGAAAATGGCATCGCACATCTTAGACATATTTTTCAAAATGACACCCTGGTCCCATTCCACCACCTGGTCCAAGAGGTTGACATCGGGAAAAATAGCTTGCTACAATATTAACAAGTCAAATCATCTATTCAATCAATGATACACATTAGATCAACCAATTTACCCTTTCCTCCATCAAAAGAGGAGCTTATTAACATCCTCTCTCCAGAAAAGCTTTCCAAGATATTTGAAATAGTACTGCTACAGACTGAAAAATGCGTAGCATTACCCACCAATAAATGGGAAGAAGAACTCTCTATTGCTACTGGGGCCAATTTCTGGGCTATGATCTTAAAAAACATTTATTTAATGACCAAGAATGCAAATCTTCAGCTCATACAGTATAAAATCATTCCCAGAACTCACTACACTGCACAAAAATGTTTAAAATGGGTTTTAGGTCAGAAATATGTCCATATTGCACACAGAACTGTCCTGAACTGTCCCTATACTCATGTCATCTGGAAATGCACACCCATTTGACAGTTCTGGAAAAAAATCACTGAGTCCCTATCCCTCTTTGTGGAAGGCCACATCCTATTATCTCCCTCACTCTGCTTACTTGGTGACATATCTTCACTTAACTTTACTTCAAGCAAAAATAGACTCCTTCTTGTGACCCTAACCATCGCCAAGAAAATGATTCTCTTAAACTGGAAATCAAGGAACTCCATAAATTTAACCAAATGGAAAAACCTCCTCTCTGACTACATCTCCCTGTAATACCTAACTACCCCTCTCAACAGCAACATCATCAAGCTCACTGGTCAAACCTCAAGTATTTAAACCTCATCTCGCCTTAACTATTTATTTATTTATTTTTCTGCCTGCCAATACCCTCAACACACACACACACACACACACACACACACACACACACACACACACACACACACGCTCACACACACACACACACACACACACGCTCACACACACACAATACACAAGCTAGCACTGCCCCTCTGATCTGTTTCTCTCTCTTCTCTCTCCTCTACCCTTTAAAATAGTTCCCTGGGACCCCAAGACGATAAGTATACTCTGGTGATGGTAGTCTGGGAATCTTTCCATCAAGGTACCCTGACTTGACCCACTGCCTTGTGGGGCCCACACGCCTTCTGGCCGCCTCCTGGGATGCTGGGGTATTCTGTGGCTTGCCTCCTGCACTGCAGAGCTGTGGGATCGGTGATGATCAGCGGGATCTGGGGATAGCGCTGGCCTCTTCCCACGGAGGCGCCTTGGCCAGCCCTGGGGCTTTGGGGTGGGGGGCTACTCTGCGGTGTACCCATGCCTCTTCCTTCCTATTGTCTGCTCTGCAGCCCCTTCCCTCCTTCTTCCTCCTGGACTTCACTATTCACACATTGTACTCCTGTATATATTTTTACCTTTAGACACATACACAGCATTTAGGGTTGTTGGAGTCAGGCGGTGGAAGTTGGGCAACTAGCTCAACCCCTCTGCCTCTCTTGTCCTCCAATTTTGATTTCACTGCATACACCAACTTGGAGGGGAGGTGGGGCGGACCGTGCTGGAGGGGTGCAATCTGTTTTAGGTTGCGACCCCTCTCTGCTCACTTCTCACCTGCCTCACCTACCTTCTGTTTTTATTGCAACACAACATTCACTTGTCTGGGGCAGGCAGAGTGGTGGGGTCTGGGCCTTTTCTGGACATGATTGGGCTGAGGAGCCCATGTCTATCAAGTGGGATGGTTCTGCTGTCTTTTGGGCGCGGCTGGGCTCCGGTGCCTGCAGGTGGAGGCCTGGGGCAGTGCCCGGGGGCCGGGTGGGCCCTGCTGGGTCTTGTTTCCCCTGGTGGCCTGTGTTGTGGGATCCATGGGCCTGTGTGGAACCTCAGTGTGGATGGCCGCCTGTGGGTTGCTGCTCTGTGCTAGTGATCCGGGGGCCTCCTTGGGCATTTTGGCAGTGGTCTCCGGCGTTTCTCTTGGCCTCGGCTCTTCTGGGGGGCAGGGCCTAACCTCATCCTCACCTCCGCACCCCCACATCCTGCCCCACCTGGCCTTGCTGCAGCTGGGACCTGGACCCACATGAGATAGACCGCGCCTCCCCCTGGGGGGGGGGGGGCTGTTTGTCTTGTCTCGACCTATCTGTCACTATTTCATCTTCCTTTGCACTGTGGTGTGGCACGGCCCTCCCCTTCAGCTCACATCAGGGGTTAAATAAAGTTTGATTTGATGAAGTAGCCTACAGGGAGGGCTGTTGGTGGTCACTTGTAATGGTGAATCATAATTACATATCTCTCACTGCTAGAAAAAAGAACATTGGTCTTTCTAACACTGTCACCAGACACAGTGCACAGCTGTAAAGATAATGCAGACAAGGGAAAAAAAAAAAAAAAGAAATTGATCATAGTGTTGTGTCCATCTTTGGGTTTGTCTGTAAGCCCCCTGATGGCAGGATTTTTACACACTGCAGCTCCAATGACTGAAAACTAAAGCAACATATTTTGTTAGCTCTTATAAAATTTACCATGGCTCTAAAAGAATTTCATACAGAGTCAGACTACCTCTGGTTCCTCTGAGCATTGCTGTGACTGAATCAGGACACATCAGCGTTTTCTGGCTAGGTTCAAAGCGTTTCTCCACAAGTCCACACATCCTTTTATTTATAGATTAGGTAAGAAGAGAGCGGGAGTGTTTGAGTGTATGTGTGAGGATAGAAAGTTTGATGAGATTTCAGCCCGCTCACATGAATCAGGCTCCTCAGAGGGGACATTACCTGCTCGCTGACTGCGTTGGCCGTGTACCTGGGGGGCTCAGAGGCTAGCAGCGGTGCGTGGGTGGCATTGATGTAGGATGGTGGTGGAGTGTCTGTTGAGGCAGAGTGTACTGCAGGGAAAATACAGTAAAGATAAAGTTTGAGCACATCAGGTGAAGGTCAGAGAGTAAGACAAGTGAGTTTGAACATGAAGATGCAGATTTGATCCCCCTGCAGGTGGAATAGCAGGAGAGCACAATAATGCATTCACTCCTGCAGAAACTATGTTGTATTTTAACAAGTATGCTTTCAGAATATCCCTCCTCTAACTGACTGTCTTACTCTGGTATCACATAACCCTGGCAGCATGTGAGCAGAAGAGTTGTTCATTTGGATCATTTCTTTAAAGTATCTTATGAAACATATGAAATTTGGTATATTAAGGTAAAACAAAACTCAAACCTCCAGCGTAAATAAATGATAAAATATCAACTTATTTGATATTGGTTGTGCTTTTCCCTCCAAAAGAAGAAAGCTTCTCTTCTTCTTCTCTTTTGTTGCAAAATAAATGGGCACTAAGCTCCTAAAAATGCCTGTACTTTCCATAATGAATCTTTTTCTGCATGTAACAGAGAATCAAGTCCCAGTAAGAGAAGGCCCCTGGCATAGACAGTATAGAAAAATACTGGCAGCAACAGCTGACACCACAAGCACCCAACATGAGTAAAAGGAAAGAGTGTTAAACCATTCCAAAACATCAGTTTATCCGCTTTCATTGAAATGCTTAACCACCCTCAGGGCACGCAGCTTGGCAGGTGAATTCTCAGTAAAGAATAACAGACTTTGTACAAAGTTAGCATCACCCAGAAATCCCCTGACCTCAGGCCTTTGGGATTATTCACTGTGCTCTTGGATCATTACTGATACTAAACTCTGTGGTGAACAAAAGCTCATTTATCTAGTGGCTGCGGCTGTGGTGTTTTAATAATTGTTTGATTAAAAAACAATCAGAAATCACAGCATTAGCTTCCCTAGATGAATTTATAAACCTTTTTAGAAGTTCCTCAGCCAGAATTATTTAAAAAAAGCACCACCAAAAAGAAAAGTAGGGCATTATCAGATCCATTTATGTTGCAAAATGAAGGATCAAACTCTTGTAGGATTATGCTTACCACAGACCTTATTTCAGGCATCTAACTGAATATTTTCTAAACTTTTGGCCTTGGGACTACCTTCAGCATTTTAGGAATCTTTTCACACCACTGTTTAACAGTTTCATAAACTACCTTAATATCTGAGCCAATTAGAGCTAAAGTGGAAATAAAGGGAGGAGTTAACTTGTCGCACTAGATGGACTTTTGTTTATTTCACTAGTTTGTGGGAAAGAGCCCATAGAAAATGTTTGAGGAGGGCAGAACCTTTCAGAAGCATATCCAACAGGTGTTTGGATGATTGGACTTTTCTGCATCCTAGGCTTATTCTTGCATTATTCCAGGCACACACTTATGAGCCACTGAATTTAGCTCCACAACTGGCTGCAGGAATCTAATCTTCAGTTTCGAGACCACTGAGCTGTAGTTTTTTAGCTCCTCATTTAGTCAGGTATGTTCAGTTCTGATAAAATTTGCTGCAGGGCACTATTGCAGAAAAGTTAGAGCTATTTTTCCGGCACAGCTGCTCTATGCCCTCTTTTGCCTGATTCTCCTTGAGGGACACTGTTTGCTTCCTTCATTGTCTCACTGTAAGCCTTACAGGCGGTGGGCCAAGGCTGTGTACCTGCTTTAGTTTGGAAAATAATGATCTCCAAGGGAGAGCCCGGCCACCCTGCGAAGGAAACTCATTTCAGCCGCTTGTACTTGCAATCTTGTTTTCTCTGTCATGACCAACAGCTTGTGACCGTATATAAGGATAGGGGTGAAGGTCAACTGGTTAATCAAGGGCTTCGCTTTTCGACACAGCTCCCTTTTTAATACAACAGACCAATGCAGAGCCTGCATCACTGCCGAAGCCGCGCCAATCTGCCTATCGATCTCCCGATCCATCCTTCCACCTCTTGTGTACTTGAACTCCTCCACTTCAGGCAGAATCTCATCCCTGACCCGAAGAGGGCACTCCACCCTCTCCTGGGCGAGGACCATGGACTCGGATTTGGAGATGCTGATTCCCATCCCAGCGGCTTCACACTCAGCTGCGAACCGATCCAGTGAGAGCTGCAGGTCACGGTCCGATGAAGCCAACAGAACCATGTCTGCAAAAAGCAGCGACCCAATCCTGAGGTCACCAAACTGGAACCCCTCATTGCCCTAACTGTGCCTAGAAATCCTGTCGATAAATGTAACGAACATAATCGGTTACAAATGGCAGCCCTGGCGGAGTCCAACCTTCACTGGAAAGATCTCAGATGTACTGCCAGCAATATGAACCAGGCTCTAGCACCGGTCATGCAGGGAATGGACTGCCCATATCAGGGAGCCTGCTATCCCATACTCCCTAAACACCCCATCAGGGACACAGTTGAATGCCTTCTCCAGGTCCACAAAACACATGTAGACTGGTTGGGCAAACTCCCATGCACCCTAGAGCACCCTAGAGCACCCTGTGGAGGGTGTGGAGCTGGTTCACAGTTCCATGACCAGGACAAAAAACACACTGCTGAACACTCCTGAATTCGAGGTTTGATAATCCGACAGACTCTCCTATCCAGTACCCCTTAACAGACCTTACCAGGGAGGCTGAGGAGTGTGGTCCCCCTGTAGTTGGAGCACACCCTCTGGTTCCTCTTCTTGAAAAGGGGAACCACCACCCCTGTCTGCCAATCCAATGGCACTGTCCCCGATGTCCACACGATGTTGCAAAGTCGTGTCAACCATGACAGTCCCACAGCATCCCAGGTCTGCTTTCACGCTCCTCCCATGCCCGGGTTTTTGCCTTGGCAACCACCAAAGCTGCATCCCGGTTGACCAGCTGATACCTGTCAGCTGCTTCAAGAGTCCCACAGGCCAAAAAGGCCCGGTAGGACTCCTTCTTCAGCTTGACAGCACCCCTCACCTCTGGTGTCGACCAGTGAGTTCGGGCATTGTCGCCACGACAGGCACCGACCACCTTATGGCCACAGCTCCAATCAGCCGCCTCAACAATAGAGGCACAGAAGACTAATTACATGTTACATTGTTATAAATCAGTTACTTTATGTAATGCATTTATTTTCTGTATTTCAGGCTGGGTATCGGCTGCTGTTTTGCCTGTGAAGTTGTCTTAGCTTTTAGGTATCTTTTATATCAGACCAACTGGTTTAAATGTTTTTCTTTGTTTAATACTTTTGTTATTTCCCTCTACAGTGAAGTGATTGCCGGCTGTGGTGGAGGCTAGGCACTCTAGGTGGTTCCCCTGCACTGTCTTGTAGTGGTAAGCGTACCGGGACACGATAGTTTGCACCTGTTTGCTGTGATTGCCATTTGCTGTGAGTTCACAAGTGGTGAGTAGTTGCACTCCTGGAACACACCCATTGATGTTAGGCTGCCTCTCCTCTGCTGGCACCCCTCACTTCCTCTCCCCTGTTTAGTATTTTTAAATTACTTGTGATCGGAAGTGTCATTTTAGTCCCCAAAACAAACTACTTATATTGTAATAAACTTTGACATATTTTCTTAAATTGACTATTTTCCCTCCTTACAGCAATAACTAACCCAATAACTAATGCCGGGCGGACACTGTGCGATTTTAGAAATCTGACTGTTTGGGAAATGCTCCCACTGCACGACCGGGTTTGTCACTCATACTCTATTTGACCCTACGACATGTGTGCTCATACTGTACGACTGCTGTCAGCCACGATCATTGACAACCACGACTACTTGTCGGCGTCATTGGCGTCAGTCGGCGTTTGACGGCGTGACGTGCTCGAGTGTGAACAACGAAAAACAAAGGTTCCTAGTTCCTATGACAACCACAGCGTGTCTGACAACAAGATGGCGAGCAGGCAGCAAGTTGTTGCAGTTGTGTGTGCTGTCTTGCACGCTGAAACTAAAAAAAAAAAGAAAAGGATTTGGGTACGTGAATGGCTGAGGAGATGTGGTCGGTATGGGATGTCCATCCTTCATCAGGAGCTTGAGGTAACGTTAATGTTAAACTATATATTGTTTTACAGTAGCTATGATGGTTTCACGTTAGCATTAGCCAGCCAATGTTGCTTTTAAACACCATACTGCCCCGGCAAATTCCTCATCTGTAGCCAATAACGTTATGATGAAGTGGAATGAACGTAGAATCGTGACGTAACACCACTCACACTGTACGAGCTATGGCGAAAATTTCTGACATGCCAGAAGTTTGATCGGGAGGTCGCAGCATTATCGTTAGAACGTAGCAGCAATTAATCCTTCCTCGTGAGTGTTCTCACACTGTACGGCTTACGACCTCCCGACCGGACATACGATGTTTCCACAATGACGCAGCGTGGTCTGCGACGGCAAAATCGTGGTGAAATCCCCATGAAATCGCACGGCATTACCCCTTCCTCCACAGATACTTCCAGTCTTAATAATCAATAAATTTACATTTCCTTTTGGAACCACATTTCTGTCTTAATTAAGTTGCTGAACTTGTGTTGCCTTTGGCTTATAGAAATGTTCATGTAGTTCCTGGGGCGCACTTCCCCAGTGGCATTGTTGGGTCAATTTGGTTAGTTGTTTTCCTGTTTAGCATACACCAGTGTTTAGCGTTCCACCCTGCCACACAAGCACAGAAGTCCAGTAACAAAACACTGCTCGGATCCAGATCAGTTCCTCCCAATCATGCCCCTCTAGGTCTCACTGTCATTGCCAATGAGAGTATTTAAGTCTCCCAGTAAAACGAGGGAGCCCCCAGAAGGGGCACTCTCCAGAATCCCCTCCAGGGAATCCAAAAAGGGTGGAAACTCTGACCTGTGTTGGTGCATAAGCACAAAAAACAGTCAGGTTCTCTCCCCCTTTCCGAAAGCGGGGGGAGGCTTCCCTCTTGTTCACTGGGGTAAACCCCAATGTACAGACCTTGAGCCTAGGGGAGACAAGAACTGCCACCCCAACCCCCCCACCCCCACCCCCCCAACGCCTTTCACCATCCGCAACTCCAGAGTCTTTCAAGAAGACTGGTTCCAGAGCCCAAGCTATGCGTCAAGGTGAGTCCGATTACATCTAGTTGGAACCGCTCAACCTCACGCACCACCTCTGGCTCCTTCCCCCACAGAGAGGTGACGTACCACTACCCTTGAGCTAGACACTGTAACCGGGGATCGAACCGGGGGGGCCCCATCTCTTGTTCGGGTTGGGCCCGGCCGAACCCCGTGGGCATAGAATCAAAGTTCTACTTTATTGTAATAGTTTTTTTGACAACAATTAATCTGTTAAACCCTTGGAAAACAAGAATCCCCCCAACTGTGAACTTTCAAAGGTGGTCCCAAACACATTGTAGATAAGGTGCTAATCACGACCCACAATAGGGATGCATTTTCTAGACCTTTTCTAGACACCATAAACCCAACTCAAATAACAACTTAACTCACCACCACATTATGCCATTTTCATATTCATATTAATTCTAAAAATTCATTCTTTAAGGTGCAGATAGATTTTTTTCACACTTTTGCAGTGTGCCATCTTCAGTTGCTCCTCATCCATATCACATATGCCTATATTAACACAGCTCAACAATCTCACAAGTGTCCCTTTACTGGGACACCAAAAGCATTCCAACAGACCTTGCGGCTGCAGAGGTATACCAATTTGATCAATTGTATGTAACTTCTGGGGAGAAATCTAAAAAATAGGCTCAGGCAACACAGGGTTAAGGAATATGCTCTCAAGAACAAATTAAATGTTTCAAGAAAAACTGATGACAATCGTTGAGTCAGTGTTGCTCCTGTTCACCTTAATTTCATAAAAATTAGTCCCCATGGCCTATGTTGTGTTTCCAATTGTGATTTTGCAGATGTGCTCCAATGTCAAAGTGATACCCCAGCAAGTTTTCTTGGTTTTGCAGCCATGCCAGAAATTTTCTCCACTGTTTTAGTGTTTTCTGATCAGCTCAGGGTATTTCAAGTTTTTCTCTCTGCATGTTTGATGCCATAGTGTTTGCAAATCAAAATGCCTTTTCACTCCTGTGGGCTCCTTTTATTCTTGTTATGTTTGTAAAGTTGCAGTCCCTGTGATAGCCCACTGTCAAGCTGGAATTGAAGCAGGTTGCTAAAATCTGAAGGGCAAAGTTTAAATATTTGTAAAGTGCAACACTCAACCACTGTGTCAAGGGCCTGGCGGGTGTTCAGTTAGAAAAACATTATTAGATTCTTCATAACTCCAAAGACAAAAGGGAGATTGGCACCAGAAAAAAACATATGTTGGAGGCTATGAGGACAGGAGAGGGCAGACCATACACATATTTTGGAAGTGCCCAAAGCTGAAGGTATACTGGGAAGGAGTGTGAAGAGTACTAAAGGATATATTAGGTTATGAGGTACCTAGGAAAGGCTTGGTATTGTACCTGGGAAACTTGACAGAGGAAAACACACTGGGTCAGGACAGATACCTATTTATGACATTGTTAGCAGCCAGTAGGGAAACTACAACGAGGAAGTGGCACATAGCTGACCCACCTACAAAGGAGCAATGGTTAAGAGCAGTGGAGGAAATATTTGACATGGAAAGATTCACTCACTTATTGAGGGTGCAGGAAGGGAAATTCCAATCCACACGGGAGAAATGGATAAAATATAAAGAAAAGTTGATGACACCATTGACTAGGGGACTTCATATGAGATCAGGGAGAGAATGCATTTATTTGTAGAGAAGGGAACCCTCATGCCACTTTGTTTGCTTTTTTTAAAACATGCTTTGTTTGTATATTTTTCTTTTTTCTTGAGCATTTATTTTTTATATACTATTCTTAACAATTGTTCCAATGTGTATTCCATTGGAAGCGACATTGTAAACATTTTCTTGAGTGTAAAAAAGTAAAATTTCCAAAAAATTTAAGTGAAAAAAATATTTGTAAAGGAAAACATGTTTCAACGAACATATAAAGCCAAAAACAATTTTATCTCTTGTCTCTTGGCAGACTTAAACCTGCCACTTATCACAATACTTTGTAAGATTAGTACATCAACAACAAACCTGGTTTTCGAGAATAAATCCTTGCACCTTAATGATCAGGTTCCATTAACTATTAAAATATGAAAAAAAAAAACAATTAGCATCAAACCACAACAAATGTGAACTATTTACTATTCATGAAACTACATTTAAAGAAATATGTAATATTCTAGTCAAATAAGAAATTAAATACCTACATATTATCCTTTCAAATGATCAAAAGATCAACCAATCACTTGACTTAAAAAATAAAATAAAAGTGTGTAAATCCAAATTAACCTCAGGACATCAGTGAGACATACCAATACTAGAAAAAATGTCTTCAACAAAGATGGAATGTTTATCAAGATGGATTTATCCAGTCCATTCCAATGCCATCCCAAATAAACTGATCAAATGTATTAACCAAATTAATTTAAATTCCTTTTGGAGGAATATACCGCATTATTTGAAAAAGGGTAGCTTTCTGAAAGATGTAAAGGATGGAGGTTTGAAAATAATTTATTTTTATTGCCTCGATGCAACCATTAAACAAATTGGTTAAAATCTTGGTTGAAACAGTGTCTCATTTGTTATTACATTCCTAATTGTTGGGTGGACTTCAACATTGTTAAATTGCCTATATCACTGTCTGAGAAAATAAGAAAATATTGTTGTATTGCAAATTGTAATGTGTACACAATTTCTCTCCCCACAAGGCTGTACTGTAGAAAAGCAAATGTATACTGTATTTGAACAAGTCCTTGTTTTATGAAGGTTGGTTTGTGAGAAATATAAATAAAAATATATGCTCCATAGTCGATTTAATTGAGGAGAGCATCTTCTAAATTATGATCAATTTTGTTGTAAACATATACAGCCCCTTAAAGCTCGACTTTGTTGATTTGAAGAAAGCACTGCCCCAGGAATTGTCTTTTTAACAAAAAAATATGTATTGGCAAACCTATACAACCACAACTGGCCCTGCTGTCAAAAGGTCATAGAATAATTTCATTAGAAACTGTTTCACTGAATTCTTTCCCAGGAAAACATGCATATGTATGTGTGTGCAACAAAAATTTGATCAATTTTCAACTGACAGACCTAGAACAGATAACACAAAATTTCCTTTATCCACCAAAGTGAAAAAAACACACTTTAAAATGATGAAAAACTTTTATCCCTCTAAGAATATAGAGTTATGGATAATGTTTGTACCTTTTGTGGTAATGATACTGACATTACGAAACATGTATTTTTTCATGTAATGAGCTAAATTTATTTTGGACTAAAATTCATAGTTGGATTAAACAACATATTCCAGCTCTAACTCTAAGTCGGCGCATTTCCAGGCATCTCATTAATAACCTCAACTACGTCATGCTTGGTGAACTTCGAACATGGCTGCCCGGTCATTTTGCCGGAACGGATAAGTCACACAAAGTTGTCGATTAACAAAAATGTGAAAAAAGCAAAGATAGCAACATATTTTGTTCCATTTGTTTAAAAATGTAGATGTTATTGACAAAAAAACAGGGTCTCCCTCGATGGGAATCATTCAAATACACGATATCGACACTCAGCCCACCACCTGTTAAGATTTGTATGACTGACGGTCAACTTGGAGTCTGACACATCCAGCTGTTTTGTGAGTTTGTCAATCTGCGCGGCATTTAAATTCTTGCCCCTGGCAATGGCTGGCTCTGGGCCGAGCTACACCAACTTCAAAAAACATCCTCTATGACGATAGATCCTCCGTGGCAGAGAGACAGTGAGCATTAGAGATATTACTTTGACCCTGAAATAACAGATCATGCTTACTGCAGCAGATTAAATCCCTCTTCTTTTCAAGTAATACGGTTTCAGAGAAAGTAAAGAGGGAGGATCATGCAGAGTGTGATGGATTTTTACCCCGAGGAGGAGCTGCAGAGCTGGCCTGGGCCTTTGGACGAGCAGGAGGTTTGAGCCCTGGAGGGAGGGGGATCCCACTGGGAACTCTCTGTGATAAAAGATATCACATGAAGGTCAGAGAGGCAACATTTTCTTTTTAAACTGTGAAAAATCACGATAATTTACACCCAGTAGGGAACTAAAAAAGCTGAGTGGAGCAGAGTAGCCCCTTTTCTTTAGCAGAATTTTTATATATTTTCCTGACACAGCAGCTTTTTCCTGCAGGTCCTATGGGATGAGGCAGAGATAAAGCTCTGCTCAGCATCCCAACAGCATTTAAAGTGCTGCTATCAAAGATCCCAGGTGGAGTCCTGACTCTCAGCATGTTAACATACACTGTTAAGTCTGTACTTGGCAGGTTTTCAAGCCCTCTGCTCTTTTTGGCTGTTGGACTGTAAGCACCAGGAAAGATCATGTAGTTTAGGGCTGCGTGTACATCTCTGCCCTTTTGTCAGCAAGGCTGTCCACTGTCACTCACTAAAGGCAGTGTGAGTGAACACATCCACATGGTGGAGCAACGCTTAAACTGAGCCATCAGTGCTGCTTGAAAAGGGCTGAAGCCACTTTCTATGCAAAGTGTTTGATCTGATCTATGAAATGACATTACAGTGGTAAGGCAGTAAGATAACTGTAATCCATTTGGACATTTGGACAGAGGTAGGGTCCACACTGGACTGTTCACTTTGGATTGGACAGTCATCCATGCGTATGTGTCTTTTATATGCCAGTAAAGGAGGAAACGCAGGTGTCAGGGAGGAGAGTTAAACTAGATTTAATGTTCATGCTTAACAAGTGTAATTTCAGTAATAAACAACTCCCTGATATAAAATTCTGTCTGAGATCATCGGCTGAACATCCACGATGAGAATGTCCTGCTCCACCACATCACATAGGAGCTCTATTGGATTGAGATCTGAGACTGTGGAGGTAAGTGGAGTACAGCGAAGTCATTGACATGTCCAAGAAGTCAGTTCGAGATTATTCTGATGCTGCTATCTGAATTTAGCAACAGAATTCGACTCATCAGACCAGCCAGCTTTGTTCCAGCCAGTTTTGGTGAGCCCATGTAAGCTGTAGTCTCAGTTTCTTGTATTAAGTGGAAGGAGTGGCACCTGATGTTGGCATCTGCTTCTGCTACTCCAGACATGGTCTTGCTTATTCCACGTGGTTTCTTGAGTTGATGTTGCCTCTCTATCTCCACCTCTAACTCTGGCCATCCAACCGGTCCTTGGTTGTAATGAGTGGTCATTTGAGTTGGACTCACCTTTGTATCATTTACCTCCCTAGCCATACCTCCTGAGCTCTGGAATTTTCTTTCAGGCCATTCTTTGTAAACCCTGAAGATGGTTGTGGGTGAAAATCCTGGTAGATGAGCAGTTTCAAATACTTAGAGCTTGTCAGGCACAAAAAAGTGCCACGCTCAAAGTCACTTAAAGGTGCAGTCAGCGATGTGGGAGAAAACGAGTGGAGGGTTTGTTTATATTCGAATTTAGACCCGCCTCCCGAAAGCTGATGGACGTGCATCGTCATGGAAACGGCCGTAGAAACTGCGTAGCTGACGTAGCTAAGGAAACACCGACTGGTCAGACAACTCGACTGCCGTTATTGAAAACATCACAACAACAGTACATTTTGACAGATTAGACAATAAGATGAATGCCTGACGGCTGCTACTGTTATGTGAAGCACCATGAAGCTAATGCTGCTTAGCTTACCTATCCAGCAGACGGACGGCGACATCCGCGTCCGTTTTCAGGTCTTTCAATTGGCGGAGTTCCCTCCACCGTCGGAAAGCAACACCAATGTTGACCCGGGTCTTTGCTCTTTTGGTCATAGCCCTTCTTTTCCACTTTTCACTCCTCTGACCTTTTTCTTTTGGGCTGTTTTCAGCCATTGCTACCGCAACTATTGTATCTCTCTCTTACGCTAACTGCGCACGCTACGCAAACTACGACTCCCCCTCCCCCCTCTGTCTGATCTGCGCATGAGTAGGATCACCCCCTGGACGTGGGGGGGTTTACTTTGTTTTGGTAACTCGGACCGAGCCACAGTATTTACCTGCTGAAATTCTGAGTCAAGGCTGTATATTGAGACCAAATTTTTTTTTCAACATGATGTCAGTGGTGACATCTTGTGGATGGAGAGGAGAATTACGGTGAATTTCGCAAATACTGCATCAGATTAGAAGATTAGAAGATCGCTGAATGCACCTTTAACCATCTTTCTCCTTCCATCTGATGCTGAGTTTGAACTTAAGAAGGCTGTCTTTGCCATGTCTACAAGCCTGAAATGTGATGGGCAGATTTGTTTAAGTAGCTGGTGAATGTTTAATGTGTTTATCTTTAAAAAGCTGACACACAGAGATGTAACATTTCTTGTGGTTGTGGTTGCCACAACCTGAGGAAACTGACTCTTCATAATGGTTCACTAGTTTTGCCAGATTAAAGTAGATATTAGAAGTTTAAACTTGTTAGCTTTATCAAACAGAGAAATATCAGATACATAGACTTCTATATTCACTTGGACTTTTCGCCATCATAAACTTATTCTTGAATTATTCCAGGCACACATTTATAAGCCGCTGAATCAGCTCCACAACTGGCTGCTGAAAACCAACCGTCTATTTCAAAACCACTGAGATGAAGTTTTATAAGCATTATCAATATATAGATAAGTACATACATTGTCCCTTTTGCCTTTAGATGACTTGACATCAGCAGGATCAAGCAGGGACACAGGCAGGAGTCCTCTCTGAAAAAGAACAGTGATAAATGAAGAATGACTTTATGATGAAATATTAAAGGTCATTCACACGTCAAAACAAATGTAGAAGAGGACACATGGTAATCACAGAACATATTATATTTAAAAATGTAATGTATAAGTGCCAGTGTTTGGGATAGTTTGTCTCAAAGTCACAATCTGTTGAGCTGCGTTCACAGCGAATGCGAATCTCAGTCTGTAGTCGATGAATTCAAACATTAAAAGTGAATAGGATGACACGTTGTTCATGGAAATGTGTTATATTTGCCAATGACACTACAACTCACATGGCCAACTACTGACCTGGCATGAACACTAACACATCTTCTGTCATTCTTACAGATCTGTGTAAACAAGCACTGTTTTCATACCATACCTTCTGAAAATGTAAAGAAAAACCTATTTGTGCCCAATTTCTGCTCCTCTGACTCTGAGAAACTGCAGGACATCCTACAGAAGGCCAACAGTGGCAAGAATCCACTAAAATTTGATCCCCCAGTTATCCACCATCTTTATACCTTCCTCAATTAATTTGGAAATTGTGTTTGTGACTGTTTTTGGGTCCTCACGCTACTAAAGCCTTAAGACAAAGTTGAAAAAATAAACTTCTGTAACTAATTCACCTGAAGCCAAGGTGTAATAGCCAATCAACATCAAGAGTGAACAGTACGGATTGACATCACAGACAAAGGAGGAAAAAAACATTGCTCCACACGAGCATCAGGGCTCTTCTACACGGTCATTTTAGTGTTCAGAGACCAAACCATGGAGGGGGAATGGGGGGAGCTTTGAGTGTCCAGTTAGTTCAGCTCATATCTATTTAACACTTTTCATGTACAAAAATTGTGAACAAGGTCTAGCAGCTCAATGGCAAGTTCGCTACTGGTGTGTTTTTCTGGTTTATAATCATAACCTTTTCATCTCTTTTTCACCAGGTAAAATATGCCAAATCCCACAGAAGAACTACCAGAGCGCCTACAAGAGAGCATATGCAATGAAGGAGGAGGAGTGGGTCTGAATGATGTTAAAAGATGTGTTCCTATTTCTGACTTTCTTGAGGACATTTTGCTTTTTGATTTCGAGAACAGGAGGAAGACAGAAACATCCAAATTGAGAAGGTGGAAATACATTTTTTGTGGCAGACCCGCACCTTTCTATTGTTGCTTTTTGGTCAACTTCAGTGTACTCTGATTACTATTTTGGTGAACTGAGTGACAAAACTTGAATTTTGCCTGTCAGGTAATTCATAATTGGTAACATTACTTGTAACTAATTATTGAACAAAACAGCTCCCATATCACTTTCATTTTGTAGAAGCAGAAACAAACAGCACTGTTCCTGTTTCTCTCCATTGTTATTGTGAAGGCAGACGTGAACAGGTATGTGGATTCTGTTAACTTCTTACCTGTCCATCATAAATAACAGTCACCAACCCATCTCTGTCCTCCTCGGCGAATAAAAACACCATGGCCCCTCCTGGTACAGTCAGCTGACCTGGACCCCGACCCATGTACGGTGTCCGCACACGCATATACCGAGAATCTCTGAAAGAGAGGAAACATCATCAAACAAATTATTTTAGTACAGAAAAAGAAGCTTCATCTTCTCTATGTTTTAGACAATAATGGCTTCATGTGACAGCTGATACTCACTGGGACCCGTCCATTTGGGGCTCATAGAAACCAGGTTTCTGATGTTTAACAAAAAAAAAAAAGAAATTAAAAGTTATTAAAGGGACTAAATTGTATGATCGTTTTAATTTACTGTGAAACTTTATCACCTGCATCCTCAAAGGTTCAAAGCCTCCAAAATCATCATTGGGAATCATGGAGGAAATGACCTAAAAAAATGATTTTACTTTTTTTTTTGCATGACCATTAAATGCCTCATAACCCGTACATAAGGGCACGCTGATATCCATAAAGGCCACTTTACCTTTGCTTCTCCCAGGAAGTTCCTTGGATTCAGCTGCTCCACTTCCTGTTTCCTGGGTCGAAACACCACGCCCTCAGGCACCAGGAGCGGAGCTGGGACCTCCTCCCTCTGTCACAGAAGACACAGTAAAGATGAAGAGGACAGCTAGTTTGTCTCAATATTAGCTGACATCACAGCCATCTTTGTTTGGCATGTCATGTGTACCGCTTCATGTCCTCATTCCCCTTTTTACAGGATTTTATTTAAAGGTTCCAAATCCCATAAAGGGCAAATTTCTTTGCTTTTGTTGTTGGAGGGGGGTTGGGGAGCAGAAGAACACATGACACCTTTCACAAAACTCCAAGTTCACAAAGAAATGTGTCTGCCCTGTATCCTGGGGTTAATGATATCATAACTATATAGCCTCCACCTACATGTGTTTTTCAGGTCATCACGGGCAGACACCATGACTGCTCAAGGTAGTTTGTTTACCCATCGAGACATGAAACTGTATTTTGCACTCAAACCAATAGTTCTCTCTAGCATCTTGCTTTTTCAAACATTTGTTGCAACTGCTGAACTCTAGCCAGGTATGTGCCGATGAAGGTTTGGTCTTCTCTTTTTGCTTTATTGCCTACAAGGATTCCTTCTCCTGTAGTGTGGCATAAGCAGGGGCAGCTGGCCCTTAGTGGGCTATAGGGCACTGCCCTCCTTAGGCCATGCGAAAAAAAGATTGTTTATTGTGCCCTGATTGTTCCTGTCTAAGTCTCCACATTATTTTTTAATCAGCAGCCCGAATATTGCTGCGATGTCACTGTCCAACCAGCAGCCCCATCCCCATGGGGCGATCAGTCAGTTATCGATGGTTTATCAGTATATTTGGAGTAAGTGTACAAGTATTGTAAACAATAACATTAGTATAATTCTGGAGTGGGTTTTTTTTGTTGTTCTTTTGCCATGTTTTTGCCATGTTTTGCTGTATTTTTGCCATTACGTGCACATAGAAACATACACACTTAGACTAAGGATGGGAAGTGAAAGCAAATTCTACTTAAGAACTCCCTTAAAGAACAACTAAAGAGAGCATATTGAGAACTGACAGAGGGGAAGCCTGGTGAGGAAGCTGCGCACTGTGTGCTGACAAAGTACTCAATGGATGTGAGGAGTGCAAACTTGGACTCTGA
Organism: Scarus forsteni; assembly: GCA_036419115.1. NCBI lineage: Eukaryota > Metazoa > Chordata > Actinopteri > Labriformes > Labridae > Scarus > Scarus forsteni. Next base: position 1,081,274 of record JAZDUH010000155.1, on the reverse strand, counting down.
CTTGTTGTTGACAGGAACTGCTTCAGAAACTTATTGTCCAAAAAAAAAAACACCTAGACATGGTCTTATAAAACAAACTGTAACACGGACACTAAATGCTGTAGGCAAACAAATATGTTTGAGTGTATGGTAATGGGTTAAGCTTGACCTTTTTGAGTCTGAGAGCATTGTCACGGTTCGCAAGTTGAAATCAACTTTTTCTGGTTACAGGCTCAAAATGGTCTCATCTGCAGAAAAGCACCTCTTTATCTCATTTGTTGCTCATCAGGGGAATTAAATGATCAGTCTATCAAAGACTTAGAGATATAACTTTGGTTCTGACAGGACAGCAGCCTGTAACTGAGTAAACTCACTAACTGTTTGTGTTGACTTCACAGTGAGCTCTGTAAGGTGCAGGGCAGGGCCCACGTTTTGATTCACTTTAGAGAGTGCATGTATGGTTGAGTGTGAAAGTATGGTAAAGACACGTTATCAGACATTAAAAGTTCTACAGTAAGGTCAGGCAAAGGTCAGTCTGTCCACTTCAGACACACACACACAGACACACACACACAGACGATGCATAGAGCTACAACAGGAAAAATGTACTTCAGTGTTGAACTCTCCATCCCTTCTTCATACTGTCTGTGTCTTCTATGTCCAGCTTATTCTGAGTGTTGTAGTTTACAAATAGTTGAAACATGGAGGATAAATGCTCAAATTGATAAAAACAATGATGATTTGAAAATTGTTTTAGGGAAAGTAGACAACAGCATTGCTAGAGTATTTTCATTGTTGTTTTTACCACAACAACTGACCATTGTTTTATCCATTATTTATACATAATGTATTTCAATTGGCATTTAAAGGGTTAAAATAAAATATATAATTACATATTTTGTATTTTTTATTAGAACTGAAGTTGACTGGATGATTTGAGCAAAAAAAGTAAAAAAAAAAAAATCTGTTATTTTTTAATAGCAGCTTTGGGAGAGGACATTAACCCTTGTGGGTAATCAGGGACATTTTTGTCCTTACAGACAATTTTTTGCTCAACTTTTGGTCATAATTTTGGCAGTGTTACTCAGTTTTGAAAGACTTTTTGTAGGAAGGTTTTTTTCATGGAAAGTCTTAAAATTCAAAGTTTGATTTTTGTCAGAGGTCAAAGGTTACCATAGAACAAATTTACTACCCTTTGAGGTTATCAGAGGACATTAATGTCCTCTCCCAAAGCTGCTATAAAAACATAACAGATTTTTTTTTTAACTTTTTTTGCTCAAATCATTCAGTCAACTTCAGTTCTAATCAAAAATACCAAATATGTAATTATTTTATTTTATTTTAACTCTTTAAATGCCAACTTGATTACATGAAGTACGAATTTTAATGAAAAAAAACCCACAAAAAGTGAGTTATTATCAATATTATAAATGTTGAAGGCCTGAGGATTTTTTTCAAAGATCAGGCTTATATATACTTAAGATCAATAACAAAATTGATTTTCATGCATTATTAATTTTTTTGCAGTGCCCAATTCATGATTTACTACCCTTTAGTAGAGGTCATTAATGTCCCTCTCAGCCGTTTGTAGTTTTTATAGTACTGTAAGGACATGGAATCCTCTATAGCACTTATTCATTCTATGTAAACACAGATAAGAAATTCTTCACTCAGGAGGACAAGTCAGATTGTTGGCAGAGACAATTTGACATAAATCAGGACATATAGTATTTATGAATGTACGTAGACATTGCTTTTTGCTAATAAATTACTTTAAATGCTAGACAGTGCCTCTTTAAGAGTCTTGGTCTGTAACCCCTCCTTCCTTGGTTACTCTCCAAGCACCCTGGCTTCCTCACAGACCAAAAACATGCTTGTGAAGTTAATTGGTGACTCTAAGAGTGTGAGAGTGTATGGCTGTCCATCTCTCTATGTGGCCCCGTGATTGGCTGAAGACAGATTCAGTTCGTACCCAGCCTCTTGCCAAAAGTCAGATGGGATAGGCTCCAGCCCCCTGTGACCACATACAGGATAAGCAGTAAAGATAATGGTCTCTCTGTCTGTCAGTAGGCTGAATCAAATTTTCATCTAGAGAACATGTGCAGCATGACAGCGTCCACAAATTGATCCTTCGCTCAGCCTTGCTCCCCTTGGTTGTTCTTGCTATGCCTGTCAAGCTTTCCATCTGAGAATGAGAGCTATGGAGATTGTAGCAATATCGGTGATTGATATTATAAAGGAAATATCTGCAGATTTCTGGAGAAATCAGTGATATCACAAAAGCAGACAGAAAGATTTCTAGAAGGCTTTTGAGGGACACATTCACCAATTCAAATGTTGTAGGAGTCTAAATGAAGAGGACATCAACATTGAGGGGAAAGCACAGAAGGGGCTCTAATTTCATAGACAAGGCGCAGACGCGGTGCACCTGCAGCACCGAGTGACATACATTTATTTTCTCTCTTGTTTCTCTGTCTTTTTTCTCCCTCTTTTCTTTGAATTTCATGAAATGAGAGATGCCAGATATATACTCAGTATTGGATGAAATTACTTATTAGGCAAACTTCCAGCTGCTGTCAGGTTAAGTTTCCATTATGACAAACGGCTTCAATCCGACATGAGATGTTACGGGACAATTAATATAGATACAAATGTATATGCTGGTTCAGACGGTTACATTAAAAAGTGATTGCTGTTATTGTTTATTGCATTAAAATGTGTCTGACAGTCTGGAAACCTGCCTATGAGAGTTTGGTGAGGGGTGCGCACATGTGCGCCTGTCACCAAATTACAGCTGCGGAGGGTGTGCTTGGCCTGCGCCGAGAATAGACCAGGTTGGAGCTGGCGAGCGCACCTTACGCACAGTTTTTTGGCATGAAATTGTCACTGTGCCAACCTGAATCTGTCAGCACCTCCCCCTGGTGCGCCGTCACACCCATGTCGGCGCAGACGGTCTACCATATTGTCAACAAGGCTGTGAACGGCTGTGCGCCGGACAAAATTAACAATGCCCGGGGTGCACCAGGCTCTGCACACCCTGCACCACCCTGTGCTGCGCCACAAAATTACAGCCCAAGATCTCAATGCAAGCAACAAGCACCCAATGTGTTACAATCACATAGAAGAACAACGTTATTGTAACACAGGGTAGGTCAATATTGTAGTGTTTAAATAGAAATTAAAGTTAAGTTAGCTCTCATTATCGTTGAGTTTGCCTGTTTTTAGGGCATCTGTTCAAAAAATGCTAAAATATAATAGTATGTTAGAGCTTGTCTCTATCTGTTAGTAGTATTTCTTTTGCTCCTATATTACACTGGCTCAAGGTTTAACAGAAGTAGCTTATTGTCAAGACATCTTTGTTTGATAACACTAGTTAGCACCTTACTTTCAAACAAATATAGGTATTCTTGTGCTTTATCCACACCCAACATCATTCTTCTTGCCTCTTGGACTTGGGGAAGGGAATAAAAAGTTAACACCATCCTCCAAACTTCTTGGATATCGACTGATGGACTTGCGAGTCCACTAGTCCCGTATGCACACCACTTAGAGATATTAGTTGAATGGTGTTCATTATGTCTTCAAATTACATAAATATAGTTTCTTTCTTTTATCTCAGACATGTGGAACATGTGTTACGTGATAAATCTACATCTAGATATATCTACTTAGAGATTGTTTTCTGCCGAGAGACAGGCATCTCGTGAATGGTTACAGTTGCTAATGTAGGATTGGACAGGAGCCATTTGTGGGAAGGGCTTAGTGAAGGGTCAATTGGCCTCAACAGCTTTCCAAAAAATCAAACAATTTTTAAACAGCTGATGCCACATGGCTCTATCCAATTTTTTCAGCAGCTGATGCGGCTGATTAACTATTGTCAACTCCAAACTCTATCTGAAAACCATCACTACAGTTAGTTTGTTCCCTCAGACTCTCACCATGATGTTGTCCAGAGCTACCTCGATGTACCCTCCTTGTCTTCCCCCTCTCTCCTGGGACGGAGACAGCAGTACATCTCTCGCCTGCTCCCATTGGCCCATCCGACAGTACACAGCTGCAGAATTATACAGCACCTAGAGGAGACATTACATTTATGAAAGTCAGTGCCAGTACATTAATATTTATCTCATTTTACTGTTGTGTCAGCACTCACTTAACGCCATATTTGACTAAAGTAAACTGACTGAAGAACAAGAACCAAAGGTTTTAGAGATTTTGTCACACCAAACTGTCCTTTTGACTTTGGAACAGCAATTCCACATTCTCCCAAGTTTTAGGACATAAGAAAGCAGGGCTATCAGCTAATACTTGTCAGCTTCAAAGGCTAAAAATCAGCAGAAAATTATTATTTTAGCACAGCAGAGCAGCATGTCTGCAGTCAGATGCCTCTGTGTGAGCTGTGATTTAATAACCAGAGACCTGTGCCAGTTTCACCAGTCAGAAGAATAACAAGCACTACAGATTTCATAATATGGAAGATTCACAAGTGGGATGTACTCTCTAATAAGCTGTTTGAATTATTGATCCTAAAGAGCTACAGAGGAGAATCTGCTTCAGTGGAAGTCTTTCTGAACTAAAGAGCCAGATCGAGAAAACTGTGTAGAAATATGTTTATATTATAGAAATAACTTGATAAGGATTTTATTCGAGGTGAAGCTTTGCTAGAACCCAAAAGAGTTATGCTGGGATGGTAAACGGACTTCAGTACTTTTCTAGTCTTTGACTACTCAAAGCAGTTTTACACCGCAGGTCACATCAGCATCCACTAGACAGAATCCTGAGGAGATGCAGTTCAATGAACTGATGACCAGACCAGCCAAATTGTTATTTTGCAGGTAATTTTTGCAGTAATTTTTCTGATACTGATATAATCTCTTGCATTGCGTACAAAATGGTTTTGAATTTTGAATTTTTAACCATCAGATCTAAAGATGATTTTAATTGTAAGACTTAGGTCAAATAAAAGAAAATTAATAGACTTTCCACCATTAAATAAATGAGTGATGATGTAATCATGAGGTGTTCCTCTGAAGCATGTGGTGCTCCACAACCCAGAAGGGATCTGATGCTCACTCTACCGACATCAGGAAATCAATTCAGAAGGTACAACAACTATTTTGTCCCCTCCAAGCACAAATGTAAATTTAACTGTAAAAAAGAGGGGTAAAATGGTGTTGCCTCCAAAAAGAAACCCTTGTACCCAGAATTGCATTTGTTTCTAATGTAACTGTTACTGTTCACACCATAACAAAGCTATAGAGAATCAACATTAAACTTACATAAAGGCCCAACTATGTTTGTTTGGTTACAAAAATCAAGGTTAGACAGACTGTACAGTGATAACAGAATTATAAACAGTAGCCTCTCCCTTCACATCTGTATCTAGAAAAGGATGTTCCATCTCCAAGTAAAAGGTAAATAGCTGGTAATTAAGTAAATTAAGAGACAAATAAAAACACAGTCTATGTAAAATTGAAATGTAATGTAGATGAAAATTACGAAACACTTTATGTAGATTAAAAAGGTAACATATCACATGAGAAGAAATAGCTTGTGGTCACTTGTTTTGGCTTGTTTCTATCGTCCTGGTTTCTTATTTCAGTAGAAAAATCTGGCAACGCTGCTGACAACATTTTTCATACTTTAGGGGAATAATCCATACCCAAAGAGCAGTTGTGAGTGGAGTGACACTTCCATACTTAATATCGAAACTCTCATCCTTAGGGACTGATAATAGCTTTAAAAAAGTTTTTCACTTCAATTGACTTCATAAAAACTAGAAAAAAATTATGAAACATGATGACCAAAATGTTTGAATTTCATGATAATTTGTTGTCTGCAGAGCAATGATCCAAAAACAGATCATGATAATCCAGTTATCTCGCTGCAAAATTAAGGAGAAACATAGTTAATTAATATTGACTTAGGTTGAATGTAGCGGTTCAAGTTTGGGGGAGTTTCAAGTGCAGCCAAAGAAGATCACGCTGTTGGTAATATTCATATTTTTAAGCTTGTTTAGAGCATGCATCATTCCTTTGTGTAGCGTTATCTCTCTGCAGAGGCTTCAGCATGCCATCTCTGTGTGAGAGAATCCTGTGTATCCTGGTCTTGGCCTGCATCAATGGGCCTTTGTGTGCTCCCAGGTGTGTGTGACATTTGAACCACATAATGCATCTGATGAGGACTCAGCTCAAGCTGTTCTCTCTCATACCTCTTCAGCGATGAGCTCACGGATCTGACTCTTGATTTCATCATGTCGGGAGCAGCAGGCTGAGGGCAGGTGTTTGTCTACATGCAGGTGTGTGTGTGTGTGTGTGTGTGTGTGTGTGTGTGTGTGTGTGTGTGTGTGTGTGTGTGTGTGTGTGTGCGTGTGTGCTTGGGTGTCTGTGTGTGTGTGTGTGCTTGTGTGGGAATGTCAGACCTGCCAGCTGTAGAGTTTGTATCGCAGTCCCAGCTGTCTGTAGTCAATTACCAAGTTCCCTCTCATGTGTTTCTGTGCCCAGATACAGTCTGACAGAGCCTCATCCAGCCTACACACGCCACACACAGAAGAAATAGAGAAGAACAATCATCAGTGGCCTGAAGCACTTTTGGTTTAGCTCTAACTTGTGGTGCAAAGTCCCATAGAGGTCATGATTAAAGAAAAACTATTAAGACAATAACAAACTTCAGAGACTGTTGGATTAAACATGGTTAATGTGTGGTGAGATGGCTGGCACAGTGTTTAGCACACAACCTTTGCTGACCACAACCTAACGAGCACAGTTATAGCAGCACACATGTTGCTGTTGCAATTGGCCAAAGCTGTTGTTGTTGTTGTTCCTAGTGTGCACACAACCTTCACCTGAAAGAGTGCTGTGCATGCATCACATTTCATCGTTTTCCCTGACAACATTGATTCTTGTTTACACAGAGATGGCAATAAAGCTTTTTTAAAACTTTTCACTCTGGACTCTGGTTTCAAAAGTTTGCAGATTCAGCCTCTCCAGGCTGTTTATACTGAGAACTCCACACTCTTGTGTAAATAGAAGGTGAAAACACAAAGAAAACTCTCAGTTTTTTGCCTTTTTTGTCTTGTAAATGGGGCCTTATTTTCTGTTAACCAACCACAAACTAATTAGTGGAGCCTCCACTGTATGTCATGTGAATGATGATGTTGTGCCAAAATCTAGCTGAGTTAATGTGAGAGCAGACCAAAGAGGGGCCAGATAGATAGGGACTGGTGCTTAAGCACAGCCCGTGAACAGGAGAGAACCTGTCAGTCATAAATTCTGTCCCCCACACAGACCTGGAAATGACTTTTATATACTTTTGTTTTTATTTTTCTTGACAAACAAGAAAATCAGAAGCTGGCAGCTCCTCCTACCGTCAAAGCGGTGAAATGTCAAGTGAGGAAAAAAGAGATTTTAAAGTTTTGCCTCTAGAACACGTGACCAATCAAAGTGCCTCCTGTGGAAAAATAGGTTTAAGAAAGACATGACGAGGGGCAAAACACTCTGTCCTCTCCATAAAACTATGAATAGGCTGTGATGTTAAAGTATTTGTCTCAATCTGATTCGTCTATGCTGTCTTTTTTTTTTAAACAGCTTAGCATATAACCCACAGGACCAAGAAAAAGGAGACAAAAACTTAGTTTTATCATCTGTCCTTATGTTTCTTTTTTTTTTTTTTTTTATGTATTTTTGGGGCATTTTGTGCCTTTATTGATAGGAGAGAGACAGTGGATAGGCTTGTGAAAGGGGGTGAGAGAGCAGGGAAGACACTCTGCAAACTGGTCACAGGCTGGATTCGAACCTGGACCGGCAGAAGCATGTACATGGGGTGCCTGGTTGCTAACCACTCCGCCAAACCAGCACCCCAGTCCTTATGTTTCTTAGCATATTAGAGAGTAGATAAACCAGGATCGGACTGTTATTGATTTGTGCTGTCTCTTAAAAGCATATGCTAAGTCTGCACTGTGCATGAGTCAGGTGTCACTGATTGTTGGTGTAATTAGAAAACACAAACAGCTCAGGGACACATCTGGCTGTGAACTGGCAGTCTGTTGTCAATAGGGTTCAGGCCTAAAACTTCCTGGAGTGTCAGATTACTGGAGCATCAGCATGAGGAAAAGTTTCCAGGAAGTGAATGAAAGGGCAGACTATTGTTCCCCTCATGACTTAAATACATTTAAAATCCTCCTTTCAGAATTTAGTGCTTTAGAAATCTTGATTGTTGCTTTTATTTTATCGATGATTCATTAAAATTGTAACAATTTGATTCATTAAATCTAACTGGATCCAATAGCCAAAATTGACCAGGGAAACTTCTCTGGAACAAACCCCAAAACAACCGTAAAAAAGCTTTATGTTTTACCTTCATAATTTTATTCATAAGAAGAACATTTCAACAGGATTGTTAGATTCATGAACCTTAGCTGTTTTGTTCTTTTCTTTTCACACAAACACGTACTCATATATTTCATAATCATTTAAAACATGAGGCAGCAGAGACAACAAGAAGGTCCTTGTGATTCCCGTGTCAGGCAGGGTCTTTCTGTGTGGACACGAGGTCACCAGCCAACCACATGGCCACATAAAGAGACAGAGAACCATTCACATTCACACTCAAACCTAAGCTCACATTGGCATCACCAATTAACTCATTAACTAAATGAGCATGTTTTGGTCTGTGCCTGGAGAGAACTGAAGCATTAACAGGGAGAACATGCAAACTTTTAAAACTATGCATATGTTTTTTTAGTTATTGTAACTGACCTCTCACTGCCCAGGTGCGTAGAAGTGCAGTCAACAGTTTTGGGAGCACTGTTTGTTTGTTAGTTTGTTATTATATATTGAACTGAGAGAAGAGTATTTTTCAGGTTTACAGAACATTTTTCTTGAGTTTATGACTCAGCGGAAAACATGAGTCTTTAAGACAAAACAAAAGATTATACGCTGATGCTTGAAGATCATTGTTTTCATAAGCATCACCGCACTGTACTTACTTAATATTTTCTGCTTTGTTCTGCTGCTTCAAAACTGCGCAATAGTTTTAATCATATCTCAGTCATCTCAATGCTCATTAGTTTGACAAATACAACCACCTATGACAGCATGGTAAACCCTGTCACAGAAGTTTCCAAAGTTTCTTAAGTTTCCAAAGCTTCATGCTCTGCAGACTTTCCTCCTACCTGTCAACCTGCATCAGCACGGCTGCTCTCTGGAAGAAACCCACTGCCAGGAGTTGATCCTTTTCGATGGTGAGGTCTAAAGCCTGAAATTATCCGAGAGGAGATACCCATTAAACACAAACTTAAAAATAAAAAGTATTTCATTTTGATCCATTCCATTTTTTATTTTTTTACAGTTTATGACCTTAAACATTCTGAAAGATTAATCAAATCCTCCTGAACAAATATTACAAATTATTAATCAGTGTTTGTTGTCACAATTATGATGTTCTTTTGTAGGTCAGAGTCAAGGTAGAGATACAATATGTCCATTTTTTTATTTAATTGAATACATTTTAAAACTAGAAAAGCATTAGGAGAGCTCAGAACTCTGCCAGCGCCACAGTCCTGACCCATATGGTAATTTTTACCATAAATATTAGTCATACCTTTATTTCATTGATCATCTCATTTTATTGCTTCTACAGCTTTTTAAAATCAGATTTTTAGACTTGTTGTTGGGGTTGATGTATTTTAATCTTGCTGCTCTGTGTCACTTCTGTTTGAGATACAATAATCTGAACCTGAACCAGAACCCGAAGCCTCATTACAAAAAATTACAGTGAAATTTTACTTTGAAAACCTGGTGATTTTTTAACAGTGCTGTCAGTCAGGGAGCTACATTGTGAAGAGATTTCAATATCACTAAATGACTTTAAATCTTGTTTCATGCTCTTTTCACTTGTACAAAAATGTAGGGCCTGATCCAATAAGATCCAAAGTATCATGTAGTAAATTGTGTTTGCTTAAAAACACAAAACTTTACAGCACTTTACCTGGAAAACGTAAAAAAGTTGCTCATGCATTTAGGGGGCTGTTGAAGCTGATCAACTATCACTGCATGCGGAATTCATAACAGTTGTAAAAGTGGTGTGGGCTGCCCTCTTTAGAGGAGTTGGAGGCAAATAAACACACTTGCAGCAACCTTTCTTGCTGTGTGTCATTTTGAGTGACAAGGTCATTACTTTTCTCTCATGCCATATTTTTATCCATCATTTTAATTGTTGTCTTCTGTTTCCAATTAAACATAATCTAAATGACAGCTTTCATATAGATGCACAGCCTCATCATCAATAACCTCTCATGCGAAGAGGAGTCTTACAGTTACACACACAGACTGAGCGGGTACTGTTGCCTTTTACGCAATAACAGCATTACACTGTCCACGCACTGACAGCTCCTAAACTGTCTGTCAGTGCGTGAAGAGTGTGATGCAGTCAGCTCTGAGTGACATTGTGGCTATGAAGGTTTTTCTTTTTACACAGGATAAACGACCTCCTCCAAGATGTATAGTGCAAAAAATTCAGTCAGTGATGGAAAATATTCGGTTAATACGAGCGCTGTTTGCCACCATGGCTGCAGCCCAGCGTTCGTAACACTGTGCCTTTTTTGCACCTGCTTTTTAAATGTACTAAATTAAGACACAAAAACACAGAGAGCAATCAGTGGCAGGTTTTATAAATCGCATTGCGTTTTGATGATCTGCATGTACTCTGCATATTCATGAGGGCAAACACACTAAATGGACTATGCATGCTATTTTGCTCATTTGACAGATTCAGTCCTCAGTGCACCCTGCTATCAAGTTTGTACGTGTTTTTATACACACACACCTCTAGTAGATCAACCCTCAGGGCTCTACTTCTGTAGACCAGGCACAGCGCTGCCCTACGGTGCCCGACGCTGGACACACCTCGCCGACAGGGTGTGTTCAGCACACTTTGCAAGTTTCCAGCAGTGACAAAAGAGATGCACTCCAGGCGCAGCAAGGCACACCCACGCCTCCGTCCTTGCCCCCTCACGCAAGTGGCAAAGAGGGAGAAAAGGTGTGAGTGGGTTTAACACAGCCGAGCGTTGTCTTCACCAGTCAAATGAATGCCTCTCCTTGCCTTTAAATGCGCTGCGGGCAAGGCGCAGCGACTGATTGGTCTGACTGATCCTCGCAACCACACAGCGTGCCATAAAGAACCAGAGATGGTCAAAGCAGCTTTCCCCATTACAGCTACTAAAGAGGGGAGGGGCCATCTGGGCACACATTGGAGGCCATGAGGCGCGTCACCATGTGGGCCAGCTCCCTGGACAGATGTAATCCATTCCTTTGTCATTAATAGGAGTCCAAAATTAAGAGACAGTTACACAGCAGAAGGCTAATCCATTCATGCTTGTGATCCACCTGAACTCCTGGTCTGTAATCGCCACATAGCAGAACCTTTGGTGATATACTGTATATTCTCCCGGTGTCTCCTCCTCATCCTCCTTGCAATAATGTACTCCATCTTTTCATATCACGCTCAGAATGAAGATTAAAACAGAAAAATATAGGAAGTCACAGGTGAATCCTTAAGACACCAAGTGACATACGTTTATTTTCCCCTTTTTCTCCATCTTTTCTTTGAATTTCATGAAATGAGAGATGCCAGATATATACTCAGTATTGATGATGAGGCTGTTTATTGTTGACCTGTAAGATGTGCATCAAACTTCTATCTGCCATCAGGTTAAGTTTCCATTATGACAAATGGCTGTAATCCGACATCAGATGTTACATGACAATTAATTTGGATACAAATGTAGGCCTGGTTCAGACGAAAACATAAAATAGTGATTGCTGTGATTGTTTATTGAATTGAAATGGGCCTGACACTCTGGATACCTGCCTCTGAGGGTTTGTTGATGTGTGCGCTCAAGTGCACTTGTCACCAAATTAAAGCTGCGGAGGGTGCGCTTCACCTGCGCCAAGAATAGACCAGGTTGGAGCTGGCGAGCTTTCAGCGCACCCTCCACAGAGTTTTTTTGGCACAAAATTGTCACTGCATCAACCTGCATCCGTCGTCACCTCCCCCTGGTGCAATGTCACACCCATGTCAGCGCAGCCTGTATACCAACTTGTCAAATTGGCTGCGCACAGCGGTGCACTGGATGAAATCAATCAATCAACACTGTGCCAGGCTCTGCAAACCCTGCGATGCGCCACAAAATTAGGTCCCTCAGTGTCGAATAATGGAATTAGTAGTGATGTAAGAAGCAATTCGAGCCTATTACTATTATTTTAAAGATGATCAAATATATGGACGATCAATAACCTTGATAAACTCTGTCATCTGTAGCCTATTTCAAATTACAGTTTCAAGGTGTAATACCCATCTGTGCCTCCACTGTGAACGTCCTGGAGACTGAATGGTGGGATGAATTGATGTCCTCTTTGTTCTGTGGAGGCATGGACTCAGCGGGAGACAGGAGTGCCATGAGTTAACCTCTTTACCTTTGTGTGTTTGTGGACAAACATGTTGTTTCATGCACATCCAAGCCATATTGCAACAGGAACAGGCACATAAGGTACGGCCCAGTAGAATGAATGCAAGTGTCTGGAGGTGTAAATACAGCTGAGCCTCAGTGCAGGTTTGGCCCTGTGATTGGGCTTTAGTTAGCCACTTGTTTGCAGCAGTCGTAAGATGTATGCATGTGGCTCTCCTAGATGGATATTTTGCCAAACAAAGAATGCAGTATATCTAAGCTTGTGTTCCTCCCTCTAACCAAAACTCTTCAAAAGCACTCAAAGATTTTGAGACGACTGAACAGTAAGTGCTAATGTTGCTCTCCAGTTAAGGACTGCATCTTGCACTTCTCTCGGCTTTAATGTCATGTACAGTTTCACACATCCCCATGTTCATACTCCACAGACCTTCACAGCGAGGTCCAGGTTTCCCAGAGCCAGGTGAGCCGACGCAGAATTGAACAGGGTGCGCGATGTGGGTTCACTTATCTGATCCAGTTTAGCCAGAGCTCCCTCCCAGTCTTTGGCGTCCATCGCCTGCACCGCCTCATGCCACAGCCGGATTAACTCTGTGTACAGCATCCTGCAGACAGAGAAACTGACAGGAGGAGAGGAGGTAATGCCTACATGTGTTAAAACAGCTGAGGGAGATGTTCAGAGCGATGATTTCTGATTTTGTTTTAAATCATTGATGAGTATTGTGCTTGAACTGAAGTGCTCAAATATTTGACTTCAGGAATAAAAATCTGCTGATAAATGCGGCTGCACTTCAGACACATACAAACAATTACATACATAAAACTAGAAAGCACTCGGAGAGCGCAGACCTCCGCCAGTCCTCCTCAGTCCTCAGCCATATTGTCATTTTGACCATAAATATTACTCCTACCTTTATTTCATCTAAATATTTAGATTCCTTGACCATGAAAACATACCATCAGCAATTGGATTCGTATCAATTCTTCCTTTTCCCATGCTAAACATTTCCTGAAAATTTCATCCAAGTCCATCCATGACGTTTTGAGTTATTTTGTTCACAGACGGACGGACGGACGGACGGACGGACGGACGGACGGACAGACTCTCCCAAAAACATAACCTCCTTGGCGGAGGTAAACACTCTTTGGACACCTGCTTACCTGCGTATTTGCTCAAATAGCTTTTAGCCAATCACACAGGAGCTCCTCAGTGCATTTATGTGTGTGGACACGGTCAAGATGATCTGCTAAAGTCCAAGCTGAGCATCAGAAAGGAGAAGAAAAGTGCTTTAAGTGACTTTGAACATGGCATGTTTACTGATCTTTCAGTAACTGGTCATCTACTGGAATTACCACCTCAGAGAATTGTCGGAAAAATAGATAATATCAAGGGAGTGCCAGTTCTCTAGGCCTTGTTGATGTAGTATCACATGACCATGTCTGAGAGTTGAATGTCAAATTTTGAAGCAGCTGGACCACAGCAGCAGGAGACCACACCAGGTACTACCACTTACTAAGAACAGGAAACTAAGAACAGGAAACCGAGGCTACAGTTCACACAGGGGCTCACCAAAACTGGACAGGAGGAGATTGTATAAGTGTCTCCTGGTCTGCAAACTGGCCACAGGCTTGATTAAAACCCAGACCTTTATTATAAACCCAGACATTAAATTATAAAACACAAATGTTTCATTGACCACTTATGTGTGACATGAAGTTCATCACGACAGTCCTCACATAGTTCTCATGCTTCCCAGCAGTGATCCCCAGCTTCCTGGCTTCTCTGATTTGATCATTCAAAACAAAATCATAATTTCCCATTAAAAAATTTTGAGTAATTATTGACTCGTTTTTTAAAGAAAACATTGAGTCCAGACCATTTCTGAACTCTCAAGATCACAAATCACTGAAGGTCACATCTGTCCATCTAAGAGTCCTGTGTCTCTGTAAATTGTCCATCCATGTTGGCTCATTACATCGACATATTTTAGACTCTGGAACACTGTGAGTTTTCTGGACTGTCCAGTTGCCTCGATTTTGAATCTTCAAGATCACTATGGCCTGGATGAATGAGAATCTACACAGACAACATGTGAGATGTGAGTAAGTGTCCATAAGAGATGATGCAGCATCCAAACATCGAATTCTTATGTCACTGATAATATATTACATTGTTATTAAATGAATATAAATTTAGTGCTTAGATATTGATTTTTAATTCATTTGATCTTTTATGTTATTGACGATTGGGCCTGGAGCCTGTCCTAGCTGACACTGGGCGAGAGGCGTCGTACATCCTGAACTGGTTGCAACACAATCACAGGGCCATCCAGAGAGATGGACAACCAGGACCTGACCAATAGGATTTTGAATAAACAACCTTCTTGCACCACCTACCATTCCATAAACAAGGCACCTTTACTGATGGAGCACCTTTTATACACACATCAGTTTAAGGGCTTCACAGGGCCGATCCAGTGTTGGTCACGGCCTTGCATGTTCTCCCTGCGCATGGGTGGGTTCTCCCCAGGCACTCCAGTTTCTTCTGACAGACCAAAAACTTGCTCATTAGGTTAAATGGTGACTCTAAATTTGCCCTTAGGTATGAGTGAGAGAGTTAACGATTATCTGTCTCTCTATGTGACCCTGAGATTAGCTGGTGAGTGGTTCAGGGTGTACCTCGCCTCTCGTCAGTGTCAGCTGGGACAGATGATTTTCATGACATTTAAATAAGCATTCAAAATATCAAGCCAAAGTCAGAAGTACAGCCAAAGCAATGAGCAAATGAATACTGACAAAGAATTCTACAGATTATGACTGACTTCAACCATTTTTATTTTAAAAGTTCACAGAAAATATTAAAGAAAATAAAAGGAAGAGGAAAACTTCACCTGCACTTATGTTGATCAGTAACAGAGTATTTTTCCTGGAATATACTTCCTTGTGCTCCCTCAGCCCTTATAATGCACACTTTCAGTCCACGGAGAGCCAAATAATGACAACAATAAATCCTCCACACCTGCACTCCTTACCTGTTGTTCCGGGCTGTCAGTCAGGTCGTCAGTCGGGCGGTTGTCAGGCTGTTGTCAGGCTGTTGTCAGGCTGTTGGCCAGCGGTTGTCTGTTGTTTTTCCACTACTGTCGCGTTCCACCTCCTGTCTGAGTCCAGGGGGAAAGTGAAGGAGGTATGGACTGGCCTCTTCCTCCACCTCCTGCAATCTCCACCCTGCTGCTACAAGGAAGTCCTCTGTCCACATTCCCCAGATACCCACGCCTATCAGTGAGAGAAATTACAACACACACCTATGCACACACACATGCACATGCACACACACACATGAGTCATGCAGTGCTTATTTAAACCTGTCTGTCCTGATAACCCCACAAGGAAACACTGCTGACCTGCTCAGAACCTCAGACTGTCCTCAGTCTGTCTGAGCCGTATGGACTTTATTTACATTTTTAATAATTCACTTTCAAAGCAGATGAATTACTATCCTGTGATTACCTCTGATATTCAATAAAATGTTTCTTTTTCTTGTATAAGTTGAAACTGGTATCATTGTGAAAAGAACCTCTTGCTCTTTATGTGAAGTAGTAAAAAGAAGTTTTACTGTGTACTGTATGAGTAGCCTAATCCACTGTTAATGTATCTCTCTCAAAGTACATGAAATACTCTCAAATTATTTTATGTGCTTTGACAAGGGATTAAAAAAGATTAAAATCAGAAAATGAGTTTTTATAATAATAATAATAATTTTATTTACATAGCAGTTTTAAAAACAGAAGTTAACTTTAACAGACAAAACAAAGAAAAAAAAGTACTCTGGAGACAATAAATCAACTCAGGTCAAACAGAGACCCAAAGAATCTAATGAAAAAACACAGAGATTTATGTAAAATAATAAACCCAGATGAAAGAAAATGGTAGTAATAATAACAGTAACAATAATAATGATAATAATAATAATAATTATTATTATTATTATTATTATTATTATTATTATTATTATTATTATTATTATATTATTGCTGTTGACGTTGTTGTTGTTATTAAGGTTGTTGTTCACAATCCTAATCATAACAAAATCAGTTCTCAACCTAAAGTAAAATTAATCTGGCATGTGTGTTCTTGTCGCTATTCTGGAGTCTTTATGTGTCTGAGTATTTTTACCTCCGCCAGGAGGTTATGTTTTCGGGATCTGTTTGTCTGTCTGTCCATCTGTCAACAAAATAACTCAAAAAGTTATGGATGGATTTTGATGAAATTTTCAGGAAATGTTCAGCATGGGAAAAGGAAGAAGTGATTCAATTTTGGTGTTGATCCGGAGCACCGTCTGGATCCGCCATGACGAAAAATGTGATTTTCGTGAATAACTACTGAACTAAAATAGATATCATTATGAAACCAATTGCTAATGGTATGTTTTCATGGTCAAGGGATCTAAATATTTACACAGAATAAAGGTAGGGCTTATTATGGTAAAAATCACAATATGGCTTAGGACTGTGGCGCTGGCGGAGGTCTGCGCTCTCCGAGTGCTTTTCTAGTTGTAATTAACCTGAGATACTTACCTGCAGTATCTTGAAGGCCCACCAGAGGGCTGCAGCCCACACCAGGAAACGCTGCAATAAACTGTCTCGGATAAAATAGCTCCTCATTTAATATCAGTTCCACTAAAGCTCGAGGAAGGTTTAGCTTTTGACAGCAGGTCTTTTGATTAATTTTACATTCACCGTCTGGACTAAAGGAATCCAACGTATTTTCCATGAATCACTGGATTGCCTTAAAGTACAGACTGTATTTATAGTGTAACAAATAATTTGGTAGAACTCTACCAGTCTCTGAGATCACTCTTGTTTTAGCTCGGCCTTAACTTCTTCCTCCCCCATCAGCAGATATAACATCATTTATTTACAACTCTTGTTTTATGACACCCAAACTTTCGGTGAAATAACTCAACTCTGAAATACTGTATTCTCTGTTTCCTTATTTTGAATTTGTGAACAATAAGGTCTATACTCTAAGTTGATCAAATTGACCAAAGTTGTGAAAAACATTTCAAGATTCAAACACCGATCGGTAATATTTCATAATACATTTAAAAGAGGAAAAGCGGAAGACGACGGTACAGTACGATACGACTAGATATGAAATAAATTTATCACATGTATGGCGACGTGTTTCATTTATCGGCGTAAACGTTTATTGGTTAAAGGCGAAACTACAAAAACCCGACTGTGTATGGTGCTGTAAAAAGAAAGATCATGGCTTTTACGAGTCACTCCTAAACGCAGCACAGATGAAAACACAGATCATGTGACACTCTCAGTTGGCGCATGCTCAGTGCGGTCAGAGGCACACCGGCTGTTTTTGTTGCAGTCTCAAATTTTGAAACATGAGTCTAAAAGTCTCTGTTTTCTCACTTTTCACCGTACTGCTGACCTTGCTGTCAACACGTGTCCTTCAAGGGCTGCCGTTTAGCCATTTCCAGGTAAAGGTGGTTATTTCAGAGTCGGGTTTCGAATTTATGTCACATTTTAGGATTTAAGTCCTAAAAGTCCCGTGGTGCTCTGCTCGTGATTGACAGCTGACAAAAGATCACCTCAAACTAGGAAGCGTCATTTTACATCTGTTTTCTGTTAATTAGTCTGTTTTTTTAGTCTAAATGTTTCTCAAATCATTCTGTTAAATATTGTCATGTATTTGTTTTGATCAGTCAACAGGTTAATCTAATTATTCTGTGAATTAATAACTATGATTTTATGTTTTTCAGTCTACATGTTGATCAAATAATATGTTAATCAAATTATTCTTTTAATAATCATGTTTTTGTTATTCGGGCTTTAAGTGAATCAAATTATTCTGGTAAATAATAGTTTGTGTGTATATTTTTTTCAGTCAAACAGAGTAATACTTTCAAGTAATAATCTTGTTTTCCATCTTAATGGAAAAAATCTTACATTTTAGCTGTCCAATCTTGTTAAATTACATTTATGTTCTAATATTTTTCAGTTTAACTGAATTATTCTGTCAAAATATAATATTGTTTTTCAGTTTACCAAGAAAGAAGTGCAAATATTTTTCACCTTTTTCAGTTTAACAGAATAGTTTTTGTTTGTCTGTTTGTTAATTGTATGTATCATATACTGTATATTTTCTTACTTTTCTTATTCTTATTTTTCAGTCTCAAAGGCAGCATGAAGACCACAGGGAGCCTCACATCACAGAGCTCTACTTCACTCAGACTCTGGATCATTTTAACTTCAACAGCTTCGGAAACCAGACCTTCAACCAGAGATACCTCCTGATTGGTAAAATATGTTGTTTATTGAATTCAAATGTTAAAATCACTTTTAAGATAAAATGGATGAGTCCATGTTTTTGGAAAACTGTATCAAATTCCCAGAACACCTAAAGTCTGATTTGGTCCTTGTCAGTCACTCATTTTGTTCTTCATTCCTGTTTTTGTGCAGATAATTTCTGGAAGAAGGGCTTTGGTCCGATCTTCTTCTACACTGGAAACGAAGGAGACATCTGGGAGTTTGCTCTGAACAGTGGGTTCATCACAGAGTTGGCGGCGCAACAGAGAGCACTGGTCATATTTGCTGAACATGTAAGAAAGCAACAGTTCACCTCAGTAAAACCATGTTTGTCTGGAAAGGTGCTTATCGCGCAGAAGTGTGCTTGACATGTGACCAAAAGGGAACTGATGGTTGAAGTTTGACTGGTGTCTGGTATTTGTCTGTCAGCTGATTTGTGCACTTTCAGTCCTCAAACTAAACATCTGCTGTTAAAATGGCAAAGACGTGGCTACCTGAAGGGACTACGTTAACTCAGTGTCTGCCAGATAATTTCTGTCCACCCCCCTCACTACCACCCTCACGAAGCTACTTAAAGGCCAAAGTTTAGTTATTTCCAAGCACATTCAAACATGTAACACTAATTTCTTGATTAAGTATGGCCGTGCAAACACAGAAATCAGCATCTATTTAGCTCATTTATCCACACATAGGTAATAATTATAATCCCCCCCTCCCCCTATCTTCAAAAGAAGTGACAATTCATACAGTCAGGGAAAAAAATGTTCAGATATCCTAAAAATTTGACATAATCCCAAACATTATGATGTAATATTCTAGAATATTCTTCTATATTTTAGAAGATGTGTCTGCATCAGACAGACACAAACAAATGATTACAAATGTTTATTTTTTGTTTGTTGTTAACAAGAAAAGTCAAGTTTTTCAGTTTGTCAGTTCTCAACATAGTATCAGAGTCAACAAGTAACTTCGGACGTGTTTAAAACTGAACCAAATTGATAAAGCGTCACATCATCAAATTAAAGCTCAACAAACTGCTGGACATATTGGACGATGCCAGTCACCCTCCCCTCTGCACACAGTCGATGACTGTACAACTCCTCACTGGGGTGGATGAGGAGTTACAGGAAGACAGAGGACAGGAAGGAGCAGTAGTTAGTAGCCATATTTGAATTTGTTTATATTTGTATTTACGGTATATTTATTTTTATATTTGCAAATTGTTTTTACTTTTTTCCTGATACCTGTGAGCTTTGCTGTGCTGCTAGAATCTAACATTTCCCTGATGGAGTCTTCCCAAGGGATTAAATACAGTTTTATCTAATCAAATGTTCAGTATTCCTGCCTTCAGCAGCAGCAGAGCTCTAATCCTGACTGCATGAACTCCACCAGCCTTTCACTCTGTTAAGGGGGAACCCTGTCCCATTTTTCTGAAATTACTTCCTTTATGCTTTGAAACAGACTTTTAATGATCCAGCACAGACTTTCAATGAGGTTTATGTCCAGGTGGCCAATTTAGGACCTGGACATTGTACTCCCTCAGGCCTGGATGTGCATCGAGGGGCCTGATCATGACCTCAACATAAGAAAGAACTTGACAGAAGCTCCTGTCCAGGAGATGACACTTGGCCTGGCCTTCTGTGTACCCTAACATCAGATGGAAGATTAAGCTGAGCCGCACTGGGCAGACCTCTGTCTCTCATTGATCAGGGCTATTTGACGGCCTTGCCGGAGCTTCAGCCACGATCGAGGAGTCAGCTATGTACAGTGAAGGTGGACCACTGGACACCAGTTTGGTTTGACCTGCTGCTAAACCTCACGTGATGTCATTGGGCAGTTTTATCAAGATAGATCAAGATGTAAATGGTAAATGGATTTGAACTTATATCAGGCTTTTATAATCTTTGACTACTCACAGCTGCTTTACACCGCACATCACACTCACCCATTCAAATCTATCCACTCTCACATCCGTACACTGGTTCTGAGTTTCTATGGTAGTTTTTCCATCAGTATCTCTAACACATTCACGCCCTTTCATTCCCATTTACATACCACTGAAGCAGCAGTAGGAGTAATTTGGGATTAAGTATCTTGCTCAATGTCATCGGCATGTGTGGCCTAGAGCTGGACTTTAACCTGCAACCTCCCGATCATTGACCAAGCGTACTATCCAACTGCGCCAGTCATTTCTTGCTGAAGAGTCCTTTGGACAACCACATCTCAGTTTGTCATCCAAGCCGTAGGTTTGTTATTGTTTTTGCAGAGTGTCTCCAACAGCTGAGTGACTAAATCTTTACTTTCTGGCTCTCTGGCAGCAGCTGTACCAGTCCTGTCTAAAAATCTGTTTCCTTGTCAAAGGCATTTTGGCCGGGACTGTATTTCCAAAACTGCACTTGGAGACTAAAGAGTGATTCTTTATGCAGTATAAGTGATGCACATTATGAAAAATTTCAACAGAAACTAATAGTTTAGTTCAGATAGATTTAAATAAACTGATTCACACTCAGAGGCCAGCAGTGTTCACTTCAAAAGTAGATTTACTGTTTTGTTTTTCATTGAAGTTCTTTTTTGGAGTGATTGAGGCAACAATGTGCTAAAGTTGGGAAGTGGTAGGGTTGGTCTCAAGTGGACACTTGCCAAGCATCACATGCAGGTACGTTTTGTGTTTTGTACCTAATCATGGGTAAATGTTTGTAACGAAAAAGTCATGAAATTAACCTACTGATTAAATACATCATTTTGAGCACTTCTTGCACTCATTTTGCCTCAACACTGGTTCATCTGTTACTTTTTGGTCACAACCTCTAATGTTCAAAACAGCCAACCAGCTTAAAGATACAGATTACCCCTGATCCATCTTGATTCCCTTTCTGATTGAGATACTCTTTCGGGGCTCCTGCCTCAAAGGTCTCATGTCCTGCAAAATCAGTTTTCTTTCTTTTTAATGTTCTTAGAAAGGGAGTATAAGAAAATGACACTTTTGCTAAACTCTCAGTTCACAGAGAAATGTGCTCAGCATCCCCTTAGAATGATCTGTTTTTGACTTCCTGGAGTTTATGATGTCATAGCTATACAGCCTCCGCCTACATGTGACTTTTCTGCTCAGAAAGCTCTATATTGAAAGCCCAGTAACAGGCCACAGATAGGTGGGGACTGTGTATCTATTACATCCTAGACGCCAGGAAATTAAAAACCAGATTATTTTAAGGGGACTTTTCCTCAAAGATGCAGAGTACATTTCTCTGTGGACTGAGAGCAACTAAGAGCAGCTGCAGAATAAAAACGAGTCTCATCATGAAGACAGAGATGTCTTCCTTTGCCCATTCATCCATCCAGATCACACCCTCAGTGCTGCTGCTATGGTTAAAGATGCTTCATGTTTAAAGTCAAACGTCAGCTGATCTTTAATGGTGGGTTGTATTGAAGTGCCTTGCTTCATCAGAACTGCTCTCAAGTAGAGTAAATGATCCCTCCTGCCACAGTCTCACTCATCTTTCTCTTTTTGTCTCAGAGGTTTTATGGAAAGTCTCAGCCATTTGGGAAGGAGTCGTTCCTCATTCCCCAGGTCGGCCTGCTGACAGTGGAGCAGGCCCTCGCCGACTACGCCACCCTGATCACAGAGCTGAGGCAGCAGCTGGGAGCCTCGCAGTGTCCCGTCATTGTGTTTGGGGGAAGGTAAAACCCATGACAGCTTTACTAATGCAGATGTGACCTTTTTTCACATTTAGTGCATTTCTCTGCTGATATTACACAGATGGGCAGCTTCCTAATCATCCTCAAGTAAATTCTGGCTAATGGTAACAGGCTGCTCTACCTGGTATGGACATTAATGGACTTCTGCTGATTTCACAATGCCACACTGAAAAACTCAGATCTATGTGAGAGTATTTTTCCAATTTCAAGACCTAAAAGTCTCAATAGACTTATTCTAATCCTCAATTTCCTTACATGTCTGGATTAAGATCTTATTTGAAGATGAAGAAAAAAAATAAAATAAGGCCTGAGTTGCTTGTAATAATAAGTAAAATAATCTGCCAATACAAAAAGACAAATTTAACTTAAGCAGATATTAAACCTTAATATACTATAATATATCAAACTTTCCGTGTGTCATTGATAGATGTTTTCTCTTCATTACAAGCCATTCAATGTCTTATTTTGGCCTTTTAATCCTTAAAGTAAGAAATTTACTAACTGGTTAAGTGCATAGGGATTAGAATAAGTGTTACTGGAAAATATCAGAAATATCACACTTCCCTCTATGTCAGTTTTTTTGCAGTGCAATGTGTTCGTATTCATTTAAGCTGATACCATGAAGCTTATTGGATGAGAGGTGAAAGGTCTTCCCAAAACTCAACACAGTCCAGCTGCCTTGTTTTTCAATCTTCAAGATAACCATGACCTGGATGAATGAGAATCTACATGGATGTACTGATGCCAACTCCATTATCAGGACCCAGTTGATCCAAATAGTTTCATAAAGTCATCAGTAATCCCAGGAGAACTTGTCCGCTTACTTTATCACACCTGTCTGACTTTTTGGACATTTACTCAGCATTGAATTCAGGTGTTTCAGTCACTTCCATGGCTACAGGTGTATAAAAGCATCGCATGCTCATGCAGACTGCTTCTACAAACACTTGTGAGAGAATGGGTCGCTCTAAAGAGCTCAGTGAACACCAGGAGGCCACCTGAGCAATAAGTCCAGTACTGTAATTTTCTCTCGACTAAATATTCCATAGTCAACTGTAAGTGATTTTATGACAAAGTCAAAGTGATTGAGAACAGAAACTCAGTCTCTCAGAGGTTTTTTTTAGACATGAATGGTTCAAATTTGTCAGTAAAGACAGAGGGAAATAAACTCTGAAACTAACTTGAGAAATATATCACAGTGAAAAAAAATGAAATTGTGTGAACAGGTAAAAAAAAAAAATCATGATATATCAAAATCTGGGCAATAGAAACAATGAAACTAGAAGTGCTCTGAGAGCTCAAACTGCGCCAGGGCATTTTTGACTTAATAACACTGTTTGCTGAGTTATTTTATTATTTATATATATATTGTATATATTATTCTTTAGTATTATTTTATATACATATGTATATGTATATATGTATGTATATATATATGTATGTATATATATATATATGTATGTATATATATATATGTATATATATGTATATATATATGTATATATGTATATATATATATATATATATATATATATATATATATATATATAGACATATATGTATACATATATATATATATATATATATATATATATATATATATATATACATATATATATATATATATATATATATATATATATATATATATATATATATATATATATATATACATATATATATATATATATATACATATATACACATATACATATATGTATGTATGTATGTATGTATGTATATATATATGTATTCAGACATTTTATTAAGCAGGATAAACCCCTTGAGAGGAAGCCTCTCGTTTTCAAGGGGGTCCTAGATAAACAGAGACAAAACACAGTCAACAGTCTACAACAACATCATCATGGAGAAAAAAAAAAAAACAGACATCAGCACAACCCAAGAGAAAAAAAAATAGTTAAATAAATACAATAAAAGGAGTACAACAAGAGCACATGACTATGACCACGAATGGCCATGGCAGTAGTAAAATAAAATAAGGTAAGATAATGTAAAATATATACGTAGCAAAACAGTGAAATATATATTATAATAATAACAATTAAAATGATAGTGTACTATAGATGCTATTGGTGAAGTATCATCGGAAACAGGTGCACTTTAACTCAAAATAAGAAGACAGGGCACATTTAAACCTATGAAAAGAAGTTAATGATCGAATGTTCAAGGGGAGATTATTCCAGTCTGACGGCGCTTTGAACATGAATGCTCTTCTACCAATTGATTTATTCACTGTAGGAATAGAGAAGAAATATTGAGATGAGTGCCTTAATTGATATGTTGAGGAATATGGAATCAGAAACTGTTGTAAATAAGCAGGATAACTACAATGTATACATCTAAAAATAAACTGTAACTAGTGAATATGTGTTCTTATATTGAATGTGGGCCAATTAAGTGAGTTATACATGACACAATGATAGGTGTCAAATGAACAACCTAGAACAAATCTAGAAAGACGGTTATACACAGTGTTAAGGGGCAGAAGGTATGTTTTGGAAGTGTTAAAATATACTATGTCAGCATAATCAAAAAATGGTAAAATAAGTTGTAAGGCAAGTTTTTTTCTAACATTGAATGTGAAACAGTTCTTGGATCTGAACAGAACACTGATACCAAAGCTGATTTTGCGACGAATATAATCAATGTGGGGTTTGAAAGTGAGTTCTGGGTCAAGCCATAATCCTAGGTATTTGAATTGCTCAGCTCTATGCAAATTTGTACCGTCGTTACATGATATTATTAAGTTATTAGATTTAGTTATATATATATATATATATACATATATGTGTGTGTGTACATATATATATATATATATATGTATATATATATATATATATATATATATATATATATATATTTTTTTTTTTTTGTTTGTTTTTTTTTCATATCAACGCCAAATAGAATCACTTCCAACATTTCCTGAATATTATCAGAATCTGACGCACAAAAAAAATTGGGTGCCAGTGAAGTCTGATAGTCTGATACAGCGCTCTGTAGGTCATTGGAAGGTTGCAGGTTTGAGCCCAGCTCCTGCTGTTGCATGGTAGCCTAAGTAACTTCCACTGCTGAGTCAGCGGCATGTAATTGTGTAAGAATTTGAATGTATTACTAATGAAAAAAAAAAATATTTGCTGCTTTGCACAGCCTGATGACTGTGTATCTTTAGCATTTTAATTGTTTGGATTTGTGCATTTATGTCTTTCGTGTTGTCTGGTACTCTGCACCCAAATTACCCCTTGAAGACAGTAAAAACGTACAAACTTACTTACTTATTTTATGTACTGTTTTATGAAAATGACCTCTGTTCTTTAAAAAAGTCACATGGCTCCAGTCATGCAGCATATTAATCTGCTTTATTTAATTAAATCCTTCACATATTCAAATCTGCCATAAGGATTTAGTCTCTGTAAGGAAGATTAAATATGTGCTTTTTCTAACAGTAATGTGCAAACAGAACTACATGTAGGCATCTTGGAATCATCACTTTTTTTGGATCAATCATAAAAAGGGGTTTGGGATGACGTAGGTTTAACAGGTTGAGAACATTTTTATAGGAAACAGTTGACCAGGCGTTTTTGACCTTCAACATCTAAATGAATCACTCTCGATCCACAGTCCGTACTGGACCTCCACATCATTTATTTTCTCCTGAAACAACAGATTCATAAATCAGACACATGCAGTGCATGGATGATCCACTAGGGGGCAGAAAGCTCCTTCATTAGACCTTTACACTGTTACCGTCAGCAACACAAACATTTCACATATTTCAGCGGTTTTGACAAAAAAGGAAAGAAAAGGTTTAGATTCTTTTACAGGTATTTATAAAACATTAACACTATGTGACCTTCATGTGCTGGGTATCTTCTTTTTTAGTTCAATAATGTGTTTGTGTCTAATAGAGTGGCCATTTCAGATGATGTGTTGATTGTCATTGTAGCACATAAAGCAGGGATCATCAACCACATTTGTACAAGGGCCAGTTTTTTCTTTGCATATGGGGGCCAGAAAACAGTGGTAATAATTACAAAACAATTGAAATTAAATATTTTGGTCCACTTACAATATTATTTATCAGCCCCATTCACCAGTCCTGAAGCACAAACATGGGATCTCAAATAATTTTGGTACTTAGAGACAAAATGTATCATTAAAAGAACACATTTTTTAACCAGCACATCTTCTCACTTTGGTAACATTTAACTTCAGAATTAATCATTTAAATGTTTTTATTTTTTTTTATGTATTTTTGGGGCATTTTGTGCATTTATTGAGAGGAGAAAGACAGTGGATAGGCTTGTGAAAGGGGGTGAGAGAGTAGGGGAAGACACTCTGCAAACTGGTCACAGGCGGGATTTGAACCTGGACCGGCAGCAGCAAGTACATGGGGTCTGTGGTTGCTAACCACTCCGCCAAACCAGCACCCCCGAATTAATCATTTAATTTGACAATACTGACTTTTTCTGAATATTCTGATTTCTTTCAGTAATAAAAAAAAAGTTTGATCCTAAAATAGATAATCATAATACTCAGAGGGCCAGATGGAAAGCTTTGAAGGGCCTGATGTGGCCCCCGGGCCGCCAGTTGGTGATCACTGACATAAAGCCTTAGGTTCTCAAATGAGCCAAAACTCTTTTTAATAGTATAGTTAATTAAAAGTACATATGAGTGTTAATGCCCAGTCTTCTCCATGATGCACACCTGTTTCTGCTTCAAGGGAAGCATCACAAAAACCCATCTCAGAAGTATTTGTCATATAATCTGCTTTCAATTAGTCTACAACCGGCATCTGAAGCCGCTAGTGTGTTCTGTTTACTACAGCTGAGTGAGGGGGAGTGATTTAGCGGAGGGATACATGACGTGAGTTGGCTTAGCTCCAGATAAACTTCATATTTCCAAGAATGCACTAAAAAAAACACTCATTTGTAGCGTACTCTTAAACTGTGGTATTACTTTTTGATTTGAGTTCTTGTAAGTGGAAAAAATACCCTTTATTGTTGGTACGGTACTTTCCTGTCAGTGGAAATATATATACACATATATATATGTATATATGTATATATATATATATATATATATATATATATATATATATATATATATATATATATATATATATATATATATATATATATATATATATATATATATATATATATATATATATATATATATATATATATATATATATATATATATATATATATATATATATATATATATATATATATATATATATATATACACACACACACACACACACATATATATATATATATATATATATATACATACACATATATATGTGTGTGTGTGTGTGTGTGTATATATGTATACATATATGTGTGTGTGTGTATATATAAGTATGTATATATATATATATCTATATATATATATATATATATGTGTGTGTGTGTGTGTGTGTGTATATGTGTGTATGAAATTAATATCTCAACTCAGTCTCATATCAGCAAGGCTCCATTTCTTTAAATGATCACTAATGCCTGTGGGTTAAGGCTGGACCATTTCTGAATACACATGTCAAAAAGTGATCTGAGGGTTGATGGAAATGTGAAATATTAATTCTAACTGTGTTGCTGATGAAACAGAGTCATTTCAAAAGTGTTTCTTTTCTGATCTCTCTGTAGTTATGGAGGGATGTTGTCGGTGTATATGAGACTTAAGTATCCGAATATCGTGACCGGTGCTCTTGCTGCCAGTGCCCCCATCCTGTCCACTGCGGGGATGGGAGACCCTGCACAGTTTTTCAAGGATGTTACAGCGGTGAGTCTGTTATTCTGACTTAATTTGAGTACATGTTTTCTGTCAGTCTGTCTTGTGCCTTGTCTTAAAACCCTTTCATCCATTCAGCATCAAAAACAAAAGATGAAGAGAAAACTGCTCCAGGTTCATCAATCCTCACATTTTAAAGGGAAGAACTTGCAAACTAAATTATACATTAGTAGTTGTAGGTAATTATTTCCCAAAAATTAAAAAAAAACTTTTACTGTAAAGATGTTCTGAAGTATAAATGTGTTGGTGGCTCAGTATGATCTCTGCTGGAAAGCGCAGCTTCTTGCTGTCACATTATTCATGGTGTGTACACAATCCATATTTTCCATTGTTTAGTACATTTCTCCAGCTGGAGCCTCAATACAAAAGTAAGTCTCTCCATACAGTAAATTTCTTGGGTAGTTCCACGCCACTGGTCCAATGTTGGAGGGTCTGGTTGCAGCCATTTTCTAGTTATAGCTTTCCTGCAGCTTACCAAGAATATCTTCTTTAAGTGTTTATCCTTCTGTGAGACTATTCCTGATGTTTTACCAAGACCCAAGGTCACAAAAGAGAAATCTACATCCACCCCAAAAATCTTATTGATCTCAGTAGCCACCTCTCTCTAGTATAACTGGATTTTCGGACAGGCCCAAAAAACATGAAAGTGATGAGCCATAGAAGTTCCACATTGTCTCCAACAGAAGCCTCGGCTCTGTTTGCCTGCTTGCAGTGCTGATATTTTAGGAGCTTTAAAAAAATCTCACTACATTCTTCCCGCCAAACTCTCTCAGTGATCTTGACTTTGTAGTAGTTGCTTGTGTCTAACATATTTCCATCCATATCTCTTCTGATGTGTTTCTGATTCCCTCTCCCATTTCTGTTTGATGGATAATGTGAAATGGTTTTTGAGGTTTTCAAAAACCATACATGAGACCAGTTGGTCTCATGTATTCTTGAGACCAACTTTTTATTGTCTTTTTTTGGTATGCATCATAAAATATAGAAATCAAACTGTAATCCTTCTCCTCTTTGACAGGTAATGTTTTATTATTCTAGTCTCTGACTTGCAGATATCTGTGAAAGTCCTGCTTTTTCAGGCCAAATGTGTCTGAAATTAACTCATAACTCAGTAATCCTCTGTTTGTAGTGAGGGAACAAAAATAAGTAATACCTCTCCTAACCCACAGTTTAAAGCCCCCATCCAATCTAGCAGATTCAAATTCTGGATCGTATGCTACCCAGTTCAAGACCTTGACCTGTTTCTCAATTTGTAACTTTCACAAAACCTTGAACCATAGCTTAAGAGTGAATAAAGTCCATTGATTTAAGCTGTTAAAATGTCTTTCAGCTTGGTTTTTATTTCCTATTATAGATTGTATTGGAATTTTTATCTGTGTCATTTCCAGGCTTTTCCATTTGGATTTGTAATTTGGTGTGCACCAGTATACTAAAGGTTTCAATTACGCAGCCTAATAATAATCCTGTATACATGGTAAAGCTCTTCCTCCCTTCTCTTTTTTAAACTGCAATGTCTTAAGCTGAACCTTAGGTCTTCTACTGTTCCAAACAAACCTTGAGATCCAGGCGTTCACTCATCAAACTGCTTTTGGGGTACCTCTAGAGGCAGGGACTGGAAGAGATAAAGAAGCCGGGGCAACATGGTCATTTTAACTATTTCTATTCTATTACTCATATCTAATGGGAGAAGGGTCCATCTAGAGATGTCAGATTTGATCTCTTTATTAATGAGACCATTCACCATGGTTGTTATTGATTATATTACCATAATAAATATTATTATTATTATTATAAATATTTACAACTATATAGACATGAGGACCCTCTTCAAAATAAGATGGGACATCTCAAGGGGCTAAACTCAAATAAATGTATATTCAGTAGATTGATTGATTGATTGCTGTTTCTCTCTCAAAGGATTTTGAGAAAGTTGCTTCTGAATGCACAGACGCTGTCAGGAATGCCTTCCATCAGCTGAAAGAGCTAGCAGATAACAGAGGTAAATATAGTTGATCATTATTTGTGTCTTTGCCTCTCTTAACAATGTAAATTAAAAATTGATTAAAATCACAGTGGTTGCTTGCCAATAACAACAATTTGCATTTAATTCTGTTCATAAAAGATTTGGACATATAAGTACAACTGTTTAATGTGTAAGACACTGTTAGAAAGGCTGTCAAACAGAAGTAAATACAAATGTATATTTACATTTTTACAATTATATTGGCCACTTATTTAATTGAACAAGATTTTTTGATCCATACGGGCTCACTCAGGCGATCCATAACTGATTCTGAAGTTAAAAAGGGAGCTTGAAGGTTGCTAACTACAACATATAAATATTGTAGCAAGAAATAAATGATCAAACACATTTGTCCTTTAAAGGATTAATAAATAATTTTAACAAATTGCACTGCATGAAATGTAGTGTTGGACATGCTCAGTAAACAGATATGTTCAGGGATGTAATTAAAGCCTCCTTTTGTGTTTGCCTTCAGTTTTCAGTCACATCCAGTCAGAGTTCCTTCTCTGTAAAGTTCCCACCACTGACCAGGACATCCGACAGCTCTATATGCTGCTGAGGAACGCCTTCACCCTCATGGCCATGCTGGATTACCCCTACAGCACCTACTTCATGGGCAAGATGCCGGCCAACCCCGTCAAGGTATGAGGGCGGTGCACAAGCTGAAGCCCTGGCTTCAATGATAAAGATGGAGTGTTCCAAGTTTTGAATCCATAATATCAGACATCTGTCCCGAATCTTAGAACAAAACACAATCTAATGACCTCTTTTTTGTATCAACAAATCTGACTCCATATTCAGGCAGAATCAGTAATAGAGATGGGGAGGGGGTTGTCTTATCTGAAGAACATTTTAGACTGAAATAATTACACACAATTATGAAACTAAAACAATGAAAGAAGTACAGTATCCTGTTAGATGTCAAAAACTTGGGCCTGCTGCTTGTTAAAGTTACAAGCTGGGCTCAAGATAGAAAGAACCTGATGATCAAGGAAATCCTCTAAAAAGTGTTTTTTTTGTTTTGTAAACGTTGATTTAACCATCCCAGATATTTTAAAAACCAAGGATAAAACGCTAAATGTCCAGCAAAAACCCAATTTATGTTTATTGTGTGTTTTTTTTTTCTAAAACAAAGAGACCCAAGGACCTCCTTGTCTCATATTTAGGAGTTATTTTATCAGTCAGTCAGTCTTTATTTGTATAGTGTCTATTCATAACAGGTGTTATCTGAGGACACTTGACAATACAGCAGACTGAAAGCCATAGTTCTCATTTTATAGATACACATATATATGCATATATATACAAATATGGTTGTGAAGATAGTTACTATGGATGTACAGTTGCAGGAAAATGTATGTGAACCCTTTGGGATTACTTGGATTTCTGCTTAAACTGGTCATAAAATATGTTCTGATCTTCATCTAAGTCACATCACTAGACAGATTTAGTCTGCTTAAACTAGTACAGCACAAAAAAATACACATTTTCATGTTTCTATTTGACACGATATGTAAACAGTCACAGTGCAGGGTGGAAAAAGTATGTGAACCTTTGGATTTAATAACTGGATGACCCTCCTTTTGCAGCAATCACCTCAACCAAACATTTCCTGTAGTTGTAGATCAGAACTGCACAACGGTCAGGAGGAATTTTGGACCATTCTTCTGTACAAAACTGTTTCAGTTCAGCAATATTCCTGGGATGTCTGGTGTGAATCGCTCTTTTGAGGTCATGTCACAGCATCTCAGTCGCTTTGGGGTCAGGACTCTGACTGGGCCACTCCAGTCAGAGTCATGCTGTCCCTGCTTCAGACCCTCTGCAGACCTGGTATTCTTCTGTTGTTGTATTTGGTTTTGCTGCGTTTCTAATCTTTGGAGGTGTTTTCTTCTGGCTGAACAACATCGAGCTGTTGTAGGCCTTTTGCCCTTGTCAGCTCCCCTTGAAATGTTAAAACAAAGAGACGTTTGGTCGGCTGAATCTTATTGCTTCTTATAGAGACCGGATCAAGAAAAACAAGAGAGTGAAGTGAAGGCATCACTCCAGCATAATCACTTGT
Source organism: Scarus forsteni (assembly GCA_036419115.1). Classification (NCBI taxonomy): domain Eukaryota; kingdom Metazoa; phylum Chordata; class Actinopteri; order Labriformes; family Labridae; genus Scarus; species Scarus forsteni. The sequence continues at coordinate 1,048,914 of JAZDUH010000155.1, read as the reverse complement.
TGTAAACCCTCACAACTGCTCACGCCTCCTTCATCATGATCTCAGCATTAAAATGAACAGAGTCAGAAACAGACTCTTATAATCAGCAAAACCAGAAGAAGTAAGCAGATCTTTGTGTTTCAGGTGGCCTGTGAGACAATGCTGAGAGGACCTGATCTGCTGGCTAACCTCAGAAACACTGCAGGTACACAAACAGCAGGCTGCTTCTTTAGCAGCATTTAATTTTTTGCTAATATCAACACTTAAACTGTTTTTTTTTAATCAAAAACATAAAAACTGACTCTGATCCAGTTCTTTCATGGCTACAGTCTAAGTGAAGCAACAATATCAACATTTTATTCTTTAATAAATCATACTCTGCAAACATTGAGTGATGATTATTTGTCATTATTATTTTAATGGTACATTTTCATATTTTGACAGTTAATTTGAAAGACATGCCTGAATTTGTAAGAGTACCAAAGAGTTCAAGTACGTATATGGTTCTGGTGATATTGTGCATCCCTGCCTGATTTATTATTTTTACATTTAATACAGACAAGCTCTGTATTTAGCTTTAGCAGGCTTAGTTTACATCAGAAACAGCTGAGAGCAGTGACACTTTGGTCACCAAGCATGTGGATGACCCCTGAGGGTCAAACTTTAGGAATTAAAAGGAAGTAAAAAAAACACATGTACAGACATGTAGTATGACATTATACTATCAACATTTTATTTATTTATTTGTTTAAATGAATGTAATTCTTATTTTTATTTTATTCTTATTCTAATTAGAATTATTATATTTCAGTTCTCTTGTTATGTTTTATAATTTTTAATGTCCCTTTTGTCTTTTATTCTTAGGTTTTATCTCTGCTTCATGTTATTAAACTTCTGGTTGTAGTTACTCTGAAGTACTTCTTTTGTTTTTTAAGAATGTAATTATGAAATAATGTGGATTTGATTGGATTATTGTATTGAAACTGGGATACAACTTGTCATGCTTGATCTATTGAAGTAAACACATTAAAAGCAGTTTCAGCTACTTTTAAAGCAAGTGTGGGATTATTTAAAGTTTATGAAAGTGTATTTTACGTAGATTTTTATTTATAGTTGTAGTTATTGTTTTTTGTTTTTAATCTTATCATTTTTAATATGTTTTTGTTTGTTTTTATTAGGGGTGTCCCGATACAACTATTTCACCTCCGATACGATACCGATATTGCAGCCTTGAGTATTGGCCGATACCGATATCAATCTGATACGATATCAGCAGGAATCATACAGACTTTTATTACCTATTTTGTAGTATGGACTGTAAGAAAAGGCTTGATCAGGTCAGATTACTCAAACAGAGAACAGTAGTCAGCAATAGTAGGTATGAGAAAAACTGACCCATTTGTCATTAACCAATAGTTTAAATAAATTTTAACCTTAAACATAAGAATGTACTACAATTAAAACAACATGAATAAAAAATATTAGAAGAACCTGAAAAGTGACCTCAATAAATCAAACAAAAACATATTTCACCAATTGCAAAATAACCACTGTGTTGAACTTAAACATAAGCATATTTTACAACTGAATAAAATAAAAAAATAAATATATTAGAATGGACTGCTTGTATCGGAGTGCTGATATCGGAGATTTAGGATGCAGGCCGATATAATCCGATATTTGTTTTTTTGACCGATATCCGATATCAATATCGGATCGGGACATCCCTAGTTTTTATGCCTTTTATATGTTGTCTGATTTTATCTCTGCTTTATTCAATTTAATTTCTGATTTGTATACTTTTGATTAATTGCATTTAAACTGAAAGATAATTTGACATACTTAATCTGTAGGGCTAAAGGCAGTTTTAGGTACTTTTTGATGCAGGTTTTGGAGCATTAACAAGTAATTAAGGTGTGTTTAACTTACATTTTTACTTTCTGTTTTGACATATCCATAAAATGGATTTTCACAGAAGGGAGCACTGTTATTTTAGAAATGTTTCTGCTGATGATGAGGACAATTTTGTAAAGTTTTGATTGTGATAAACACTGCCTGACCAAAAAAGTCGCCACCAAAAAAAGGCTGCACACTATAATATTTTGTTGGACCGCCTTTAGCTTTGATTACAGCCACATTCTCTGTGTCATTGTTTCATTAAGTGCTGCAATGTCCCAGATTTGTCCCAGATCACAGCACTGCCCCCACAGGCTTTGACAGTAGGCACTAGGCATGATGGGTGCATCACTTCACCTGCCTCTCTTTTCACCCTGATGCTCCCATCACTTTGGATCAGGGTCAATCTGGACTCATCAGACCACATGACCTTCTTCCAGTCCTCCACAGTCCAATCTGTATACTCCCTAGCAAACTGAAGCCTTTTTTTTTCTAGTTAGCCTTACGGATTAGTGGTTTCTTCAGGCTACACAGCTATTCAGTCCCAATTCCTTCAGTCCCCTTCACATTGTGTGTGTGGAAATGCTCTTACTTTCACTTTTAAAGACACCCCTGAGTTCTACTGTTGTTTTTCTGCGATTTGGTCTGGCCAAGCGTTTAAGTGATCACCGATCACGATCATTCAGGACTTTTGTCCAACCACATTTCTTCCTCTAGATGGTTCCCCACTATCCTTCCACTTTTAATAATGTGTTAGACAGTCGGTGGCGCAGTTGGATAGTGCGCTTGGCCAGTGATCAGGAGGTTGCAGGTTCAAGCCCAGCTCCGGGCATCACATGGCGATGTGTCCTTGAGCAAGATTGCTCCCAACTTACAGTGGCGTGTAGATGGGCATGAAAGCGCGGGAATGTGTTAGAAATACTGATGGATAACTAACATAGATACTCAGAACCATCAGTGAGTGAATGTGAGGGCGAATGGGTGTGAATGGGTAGGTGTGACCTGCAATGTAAAGCAGCTTTGAGTAGTCGAAAAGACTAGCAAAGTGCTATATAAGCTCAAGTCCATTGTTAACCCAATTTTAGCTTCTTCTGTCTCCTTAGATGTTTTGACTGCTTGATGCCAATGATTTTAACCTTCTTAAACAGACTACCATCTTTTCCACGACCACAGAATGTGTCTTTGACATGGAGTAGCTACTCATGGTATCAGCTGGGGTTAAATTTCTTGTTTCCAGCTGAAAGAAAATTGCATATGCAGGAATTCTCCAAAAGGAGGCTCGTACCTATTTGCTTAGTAAAATCCAGGTGGCGACTTTTTGTTTTTTGGACATGCTGTGTATTCAACTGGCCGACAGGGTGCACTAAGTCTGTATGAGGACTGCATGTGACCTCAGGCCACCAGCTGCCCACCTTGGCTTTTCCATAGAGGAGAATAATAGATCAGAAAAGAGTTCTGATGATTGAAAAATAGCCATGATATTTGACTGAAAGAACAATCAGTGCATGATGGAGGAACCTTATTTCAATTGACTCATGGTACTGCATTTTTTCAACCTTATCTTCATCAAAACAAACGGGCAATTTAGAAAATTCAGTGATAAGAAATGTTCTTAAAGGTGTTCTCTCCTTTGGTCTCCTTTCTTTAAAGGAGACCAAACTTGTTTAAAGAAAATCCCACACACTGTTCCCTCTGTCAAACCTTTGTTTTCAACAGACTAATCATGTTGTCATGATGTTTTATAAAATTTGAAAGTTTTATTTTAACCTTCTTTCAACAATTCTCACCTGCAGGGATTGTGTACAACACCACGGGGACTCTGACCTGTTTTGACCTCTACGGTCTGTTCATGGAGTGTGCTGATCCCACCGGCTGTGGACTGGGCTACGACAGCCTGGCCTGGGACTACCAGGTAAATAACCCAACACAGAAACCTGGGGTCAGTATCATATCACTATAGTGGGCTTATTTAAAACCATATTATTGTCTAAATGACTGAAAAGGTTCAGAACTGCAGTGATACAGTCGGTAATGTTTGGGCTCTTACAAAGAGGTGAAGGTGTTGAGATGGTTCTTTTGTTTGTTTTGGTCACGTTAAAGATGAAATCTCGCTTATAAACATTATAATTGCAAAGCAAACAAGTGTTGAGTTAGTACTTTTCCTGCATTAAAACCAAACTATCAACAAAATAACAAACAAAGACAAAGAAAGATGTAGACTGAAGCCTTAGCTTCTTCAAATTCAAAATGTACTCAGCTACCTTTAAATTGGTATTAATAACAAACTCACATGACATTCTTTCATTTCTGTCTAACTCCATACACTGAAACACATTTCAGTTTAGCATTTGTTCTCCCCAAACATTCACCAGATCCAGAGGGTGGAGGGATTTTAGCAATTCCTCAGACTCTAAATTAATGATGAACAGCCAGCAGAAACAGAAGTAAAATGAGCTCAGCATGTGGAAACTCAGTTCTTTAGTCCTGTTCTTTTGAATTGGCTGTTTAAGCAAATAACAGAGTGGGAGGAGGGTCTCGATTCTGCCAGACCATAATCTGAGAGGAGAGATTTCCAGCTCATCTCTGCCTGTGACCATCCTAACTGTGCTCATGTTGTCCTCAGGCTTGCACGGAGATCAGTCTCACCTACGAGAGCAACAACGTGACCGACATGTTCCCTCCTCTGAGATTCAACGAGACCGACAGGGAGCAGTACTGCTTCAGACGCTGGGGGGTCGTCCCCCGAACAAACTGGCTCAAGACACAGTACTTTGGAGATGGTGAGAACAAATACACTTTATTTAAAACATCTGTAAGTGTTATGAAAGGAATAGTAAATAGTCTGGATTGCTACCAGAGCAGCATAGAAAGAACTTTAACTATGTAGAACTTAATTATGTAGAACTTAATATTACAATCTCTCTTTTTCTTAAGCTTGTTTTAACATATTTTGTAGAGATGTGTTTTTCATTTTAATCAATGACTCCTTATTAGTGTTGTGCTAATTCACAACAAGTATAGAGTAGGCTGAAGCCATACTCTTCGTATACATATACATACATATACAGAACATACATGCAAATAAGAAATAAGGATGGCTTATTTTGACTTAGCAAATGGACTTGAGCTCATATATATATATATATATATATATATATATATATATATATATATATATATATATATATATACACATATATATATATATATATATGGAATATTGCTCTGAATTGGCACCATGCAAATAAGACTGATTGATTGATTGACAGTTGGAGCTGGACTTGAACTGATCACTGATGGGTGTGTATGGGTCGATCTGTCCTGTGGTGTTAAGTTGGTTTGAGTCATCAGACACTAGAAAACACAATGTAAGCTCATGTCCATTGACCAAGTCGATAAGATGTACAGCAGTACACCTCAGTTGTTAAATATCAGAGCATTTGATGATAAATTAGTTTTTCAGTTTACAATAGGACATAGAACTGAGAGGTCTCTCCTCATTGTGCGCTCCAGGATACATAATACTCCCAAGAGAAACACACAGGATTGAAGATTTTTTTCACAACACAGTCTTGTTGACTTTAGACAGCTGTAATTTGAATAACTGACTATCATGCTGACAGATCATAAAAGGATTCCTACAGGAAAATGAGAAAATCTATTTTTTAAAGCCTGCAGTCATTTGATGGACTGTAGACTGGTCTATTTAATGATTGATGGTTTAAAATTTGATCATTTTTTATGCTCTGGGAAGCTTCAGTTAAAAGAAGTTCTTGTCTGATGCTGTCATCTACAGAGCTTCGTTCAACGAGCAACATCATTTTCTCCAATGGAAACCTTGACCCGTGGGCAAACGGAGGGGTAAGAAATCCCACAGATATTTAAAAAATGAAACTTGACTTTGTTTTTAGCCTGACTCTCTGCTCTCCACTGATCAGGTCCGTCAGTCCATCAGCCCATCACTCGTTGCCATCAACATCTCTGGAGGAGCTCACCACCTGGATCTCAGGTACAGCCCCAAACACTCACCTCTTAGATGTTCGGATCTTTTTTTTTTTACTTATTTTACTTCTATAACAACACTGAAGGTACTATTTGAAGCTGGGGATGTTCCATTTTGTGACTGATGTGTCTTACAGGGGGTCAAACGATGCAGATCCAGTGTCGGTAATAATCGCTCGCAGGACTGAAGCAAACCTGATCGCAGAGTGGGTGGAAAATGAGAGGTTACGATTAAGAAGTTCACCATAGAGGCACCCAGCTTTGTTTCAGAACTTCTTTGGTGTAAGATTTTGATTTCCTTTAAAATCAAAAAGTGCATTCCAAGATTAATGCAACAGAATTTGATGCTGATGTTGAAATGTTGTGCTTCAGTTGTGACAAGTTTTGAATGAAGAGAAAAATCTCAGAAGCTTTGTGTCACTGATTCTTTTTCCTATCAGAGCAGAGGGAACTGCATTAAAACAGCTTAAGAGGAATCCACTCACACTGTAACTGAAACTGCACAATGATTCATCCTGTGATGATGTGATTTATTTT
>JAZDUH010000155.1:885000-1037500 GCA_036419115.1 Scarus forsteni | reverse complement strand
TGACTGCTGAAGCTGTGAAATGAAATTGCTAAAAGTAATGCAAAGAAAGTTGAAAATGTGACATGAATAGTTGTAAGCAGTAAATCAGGGCTGCAAATGTGTGAAATGTGCAATAAAAATGTTTGCAGAAAATTATAGATACTGGAGCTCAGGTCCACAGGTCACGTGACCATGCTCTAACTTCAAAGAAATGTGCAAAAGTTGATGCAGCTTCAACAGTCATATCTCAGAAACTGTAGCAGATAGTGAAAAGTGCACTAAAAACTGTTCGCAGTTGTGAAAGAAAGCAGAAAATGAATGACTGTTTTGTAACATGGTTAAATGTGTTGATATTTGTAGATGTACCTAATAAAGTGGCCAGTCAGTGGAATACGTCCAAAGTAAGGTTGAGAGTGTACAGACAAGCATGATTACGCTATTGTAATGAAGAATCTGTACTAGATGGAAAGAAAACTATGTCTGCATCAGCCTGGATTTGAACCCGGGTCCCTCCCTGCACAGTCCACTGCTCTTATCTTTTAACCACAGGGATAAATTGCTGAATCATGGAAAGCACGGTATTTCTCCTGTTTGTCTCATAGAGCACTCTAATGACGCTCGGTACTTCCGGGTAGCATGCCCAATCTGTGGAGCTTCAAAGTTGCTGAAGTTTTCAGCAGACCTGCGGAAATGTCCCATTGATTTCAATGTAAAAATACATGCAGAAATTATTTTTTACTGTGAAAAGTATAACTGTTAGACCTATGAAAAATACAAGCGCACTTCTCCTGAACATGCTGCATATGTCATTTTTTTTCTGTGAAGATCTGTGCAAATTTGAAGCCTGTGAAAGGTGCCAAAATCTGAAGGAAGAAGAAGAAGAAGAAGAAGAAGAAGAAGAAGAAGAAAAAAAAGAAGAAGAAATTTTAGGAAGAACAATATGTTAAAATGCTGACTGACTCAGCATTTCAACATAATAATACCAAAAGCAGTCAGAATGGGTCTATGTTTTATTTTAGTCACTCACCTTCTCCCTCTATGAAGGCACGAGCGCCGGCAAAGAAGGCCCTCTTTCATTCGACGCGCGTCTTCTCCACCGCAGGCCAAAGTTTCTCTCTGCGCTCTTGATTCCCCTTGGACAGGTCTTCTTGAAATTTAAAGCCGTGTTCCTTGAGGAATGAAGATGTTTTTGCCGCTCTCCACACCGCGTCTCTGCTGACCCGAGAGATGAACTGGATGAGAATCCTTCTTGTGCTTTGCGGAAGTCTTTTCACTGGCAGACACCCCTTGTGACGTACCAGCAGCCGGCTGTAAAGCGTCAGCTGCCCACATGAGTGAAATGTAAACACCATGGTGCAAGAGAAAGTGTTAAAAGTGTAATTAGCAACTTCTTGGGAGTCATTGTAATTTTCACACAAAGCAGCCGATGTGTAGGCCTAATGTTCCCTCAAAATGTGCGCAGTTAATTTCAGTAGTGTCTCTTATGTTATTACCTCAGCCAAGGAGGTTATGTTTTCGGGAGAGTTTGTCTGCCTGTGTGTCCATCCGTCTGTCTGTCTGTCTGTCTGTCCGTCCGTCTGTGAACAAAATAACTCAAAAAGTAATGGATAGATTTGGATGAAATTTTCAGGAAACGTTCAGCATGGGAAAAGGAAGAACTGATTCGATTTTGGTGCTGATCCAGTTCAGTATCTGGCCGCCATGACGAAAAATGTGATTTCTGTGAATAACTACTGCTTGCTCAGGAATTTAAATATTTAGATGAAATAAAGGTAGGAGTAATATTTATGGTCAAAATGACAATATGGCTGAGGATTGTGGCGCTGGCGGAGGTCTGCACTCTCCGAGTGCTTTTCTAGTTTGATTTTCTTCACTGTGCAAAGAAATATTTGACTCATTATTTAAAATTATTATTTAAAAGCTGGTCATATTGATATCACAGAAAATATTGAACACTATCATGGGGCAGTTCTTTCCAGGTTTTCCATCTGTTGTCTGTCCTGATTTATCTGTGTTGTTAGTGTTCATGTCTGTAACTGTAAGGCTGCTACAGTATGCTGTTCTGGAAGAATGGTCATAAATTCCCATAAACACTCCTGAGCCTGTGAAAAACTTCACAGAAGTGTTGTAGCTGTTAGAGGTGCACAGGGCAACATCATGTAAACCTTCTGGATTAAGAATGGGATGTCACCCCAGTTCACGCACATGAAGGCAGATGACTAAATACTTTTGGAAGTATGGTGTATGGTGGTGTGTGGCTCCTGACCAGGCCTTTAGAGGTGACCTGCTCAGATTTTCAAGGTCAATGGCTTTGATTGTGCTTTGCTTGCAAGTCAACTTGTGAACATGATACAGTACCACAAAACTGTTTTGAGGGATTTCCATCTGTGTTTGCACTAATGTCAAACATGACACGAGCCTTTTGTTAATGTTTTAAATATTATTATTTTTATTACTTTTCTCTGTTTTCTTACCCAGACTGTTAGTTTGTTTATTGTTTATAAACAAACTTGAATGACTCAGATGACTTTAATGTATTAGAAAAGAAAAGACAATCTTAGATAGTCTTAAACAAGGTCACTTTATCTCCAAATTTTATTCTAAGCTGCAACATTTAAATTCAGACAGACTGTCATTCTTACGGAAGTCATGGAAGACTCAGTTAAAAATGGTAAATGGACTTGAGCTTATATAGCGCTTTTCTAGTCTTTTGACTACTCAAAGCTGCTTTACACTGCAGGTCACACCTACCCATTCATACCCATTCACACTCACATTCACTCACTGATGGTTCAGAGTATCTATGTTCATTATCCATCAGTATCTCTAACACATTCACGCCCTTTCATGCCCATTTACACGCCACTGACGCAGCAGTGGGAGCAACTTGGGGTTAAGTGTCTTGCCCAAGGACACATCGCCATGTGTCGCCCGGAGCTGGGCTTGAACCTGCAACCTTCCGATCACTGACCAAGCGCACTATCCAACTGCGCCACCAACGCAGTACATATTGAAACTTGAGAAGAAATTTTACTTTTACCTTCAAAAAGGTCTATACGTAACAGATTCAGAGAAATGCAATATAATATCTTACAGAATGTCTATATATCTCCATATATGTATACAACTGGGACCTCTCCAAACTGTCCAAAATGCAAGTTTATTTGCACTGTCTTTGGGAATGTGAAAAGATCCAGCTGTTTTGGCAAACTATATGTGATGAGGTTAGTGTGATAATTAAACAGCAATTACAGCCTAATCCATTATTGTGTCTATTGGGATGTATCTCTGAATCACTGAGACTGCATAAGAACATTGTACATTTTTTGCTTATGTTGGGCCGGAAGGCTGTTATGACTAAGTGGGTAGGAGATGAACCTCCGTCGATACATTTGTGGAAATCGTTGGTATCAGACTATATTTCTCTGGAAAGGCTGAGATTTAGTATTAACGGTCCTCTTTACAAAAAAGTTTGGCAAAGTGTTGGAGTACCTGGGAACTCAGAGTGCAACTACCTAATATGAAACCCAATGAGGATTTGTAAGAACATTGTGGATATATTCTGGATTTGCTACATATCTCATTTAACATGTATATACACTGTACTGGACTTTCATAATTTTGAAAATGTTCAATAAAAAGAATGTTAAAAAGAATAAATAAAAAAAAAATTTGAATGACAAAAAAAAAAAAAACATGACACAAGGAAGAACTAACCTACAACTGCAGACGAAGGTCTCTGGTAACGTAACCAAAAACCACCACGCACATGTTTTGACACTTCACAAAGACAAAAGGACATGCTGTTTTTAGGATACCAGCATTTCTTAAGGGCTAAAGATGATTCTTTAATGAACACACATTTCATAAAATCCCTTTTTATTTGTACATTTTTACAAAATAAAGCTGATCCAGCGTTTATCACACATTTGCTGTAAACAGTTACTCGAGTATGCTCTGAAAAGATTGAAAATATAAAAAGGAAAGAACTGACAATGTCCCATCATCATTGGTTATCTAACTACGTTTTAAACACCACCATCATCACGCTTTGACAGAAAACCCTGCTAATTTATTTACAGAGGTATCATTTAAGCACGATAGTTCTTTGCATTTTAAATTTTTCATGACTGGACGATTTAGAGGCCATATCACTCTAAAAACAAAGGTCTTGATAACCAAAAGCCGATAAAAAATGGCAGTGTGTGTTCACATTGTGGTACTTTAGCCCTAGGGAAATTCAGAACCCATAATTCCTGTAAACAGATGACCATGACGGTGTACTGTGGTATATGCAGAGGTGCTGAGATGCTTCATTTCTTATGTTTGTGGTGCTACCTTGAAATAACTTCTAATAAGGATAAATTGTAGAGCCCTCTTTTTGAACATGAATGTCAAATGTAGCCCCTGTTGGGTTCTCCATTACTTTAATAACAGACTAAAAATATCAACATTACACTTCAAAACTGCTCAAATCGTTATCAAAATCACAAACGGTCTCCTTTTAAGAGAGCTTTTCCTGAAAAATGTGGCTTTGGAAAAATGGCTTTTAGTTGTAAAATCCAAACGCAGGGTTGATTTGATCTTCAGTGGGTCTTTGGCTCACAGGTAAATCCAAAGAGGGATCACGCAGAGCCCTTTCAACACAGGATTTAAATACACACACAAGGTCAGATGTTGGTTTTACCTAAAGTTACTTACTGCTATAAAAACATCACTTCTTATTTTTCACCTGAACAAACACTGTTCGCTGAGACAGCCTTGAAATGTTGATAATGTGCACGTGTAACAGCTGAAATGGAGAAAAAGAGTTATTTTCATGGTTGTCTGAAGTAACAGTTAAGGCACAAGTGGGGTAACACAGAGGATATTCACATTTACAAGTTTGGTCTCCATAGGAATTCATAAAGTTCTTAAAATCATTGACTAAAGTCATATATACAGGAATGACTGCAGCTGATCCTACAGCTGCTCATCAACAGAAAACTCAAACAATGATGAGAGCTTAAGAATACCAACAAGCAGTGTCACGGCCGGGCAGGAGAGAGAATTACTGAGGAGGGAGAGAGTTCCTCATTATGCTCCCATGAGATGAATTAACATGTTAAGAATCATATACCATAATTATATCTAATATCATTCTGACTTAAATCTCAACATTCTGTCTTAAATCCCAGGATTCAGACTTTTTTTCTCTCAGAATTTCAATTATTTTCTCCCCAAAATGTATTATTTTCCCTATTATGAGGCTTGAATGTTTATTTTTCCGTTAATTTGATCTGTATTTACTCTTAAGGTGGGGTTTGCATATAAGCCCACGTTGGGTCCCTACCTCACCTGCTCATGTTGACCTAATCTGATTCACTGTTTTCTTTGACTTTTCTTTAACTTTGTGCAAATAAATGAATAAAAAAAATACAGGCAGATCCCAAGATGTGTGAATTTCTGCTGAACACTCACCAGCCACTGTATTGTTACACTTTTGGACCCCCTCTTGCCTTCAGAGCTTCTTAACTCCTAGCGTCACAGAAAAGCCAATGTGTTGGAAAAATCCCTCATTGATGTTGGTCCATATCTCCATGATAGCATCACACAGTTGTTGCAGATGTGTCTGATGAGGAGAACCTCCTCCACATTCTGAATATAGTGTGTAGTCCTCCCACACTGTTTTTGTGGCATATTTTCATCCCAAACTCTTTAAAATACCCATTTGCATCTGCAACGTTTTAAGTTCCCTTGTGCAGATCTGATCTCTGTCACAGTGGCTATTGCTCAGTGACAGAGCAATGTACCTCACGAAACCCAACTACAAACATTTTTTCATCTCTCTGTGCATAAATAGAAACTCTTCCTCCTCTTTGGTTGCTCCCCATGCCCGACTGTAGCACTCATCTGGTAAAAAAAAAGCTGCTATAATACCTTTAAATATTCACTACAAATCAATATATTACACAAAATCAATATCAAAATCTTACATCTCATTTCTATCACAAATACAGGTGCAGCCATTTCAATTTTCCCCTTCCAGCTAAATGCCTGCCATGTTCCAGCCAACAGGTGTGTCCAAACTCCATAAACATGCCCATTAGATGGTGCTTCCCTGACAGAAACACAGCCACTCCTCAGAGAGTGGCGTTTGTGTTCGCCAGTCTCTGCGTTTCTGTCATGTCATGTCATCACAGTCATTGGAGTGGGATCCCAGGATGTTTCAGTCACGGATCAGTCAAAACTCGGGAATGGGAAGAGGGAAAAATTCAAGTGGCTCCATCAGTAAACACTTTGCCTTCCTAAGGAGGATCACGAAAGAAAGAAGCTGAACATTCAGAGAAAAAGAGCATCGATGCTCTTTAGAAAGAAACACAAATCTTCACAGTTCAGGGGAAAACCAGCTCACACTACCTGAGTCCCAACTCACTGATGCTGTGTTCAGATCCAACAGGAACTGAAAGCTTCACCAGCTTAAGAAATATTCCAACCCTCACTCCATACATTTTATCATTCAAAGTCAATATTTTGAATTTAATTACTTTGCAAATTGAGATTCTTTTTTCGTAACATTATGTTTCACACTGCATTCAAAAATGATGCACTCACTGCTACGATTATGCATCAGTGTTTTCAGCACATTCAGGAAATGATAAAATAAAGTGTTGGGCCAGTACAGGTGAATTAAATTATCTAATGTGCACAGGTCGGGGCAGTAGTGGGGTAGCAGGCCAACTTCTCACTGCAAAGCTGGTTTGATTGCAGTAAGTTCTGATTTCCTGAATGCCATGAGCGCAGCATTGAGAAATAGAAATACAAGGACTGAGGGGAGAGCTCACCCTGTCAGGAAGCTGTAGCTATACTGCCTGTTGTAGGGCCAAAACAGTCCAACCCAAAGCACTTAATGACTGTATTACACACAGTGTGGCGCCCTCTGCAGGTGCACAGTGTCTCTGTGGCACTCAGGAGAAGTCAGCTCACACAGCAGCTGGATATTTTGCTACAAGGTAACCGCTCTGCATAAGGCAGGGATGGAGGTCTTCACGTTTTACCAGGGAGATCTACTGAGGAAGTAGGGGCAGCCTCAAAGCCCCACATGAATCTGGAACCCTTCATTACTTCATAACCTTTGCTCTTTGAGTGACAAAATCTGCAGATGTGATGTAGCCCTGATGTGGTTGTTGGATTCTGTAAATACAAAATGATACCAGCGCTGCAGTTTGTGATGTTGTTAAAAATCCTTCCCATTGGCTTCCCATTAATTAGAGCTCCAAGCAGCTCTAATTAAAGACCACTGACCCATCTCCTTCTACCATCTCCACAAGGTTAAGACATCTTCGATTCAAGTCACAGTCAGGTTTTTGTTGAATGCTAATGAGCTATTAGGACCACCAAAAGCAGACTTTGTCCCCACATGAGGTCCACAACCAGTCTGGTAGATAAACAAGGCACAGCCACAGACTGATAGAGGCTCTGGTTTTTGTCATGGCTGTTGGCTCGCTTATAACAGTCTTCACTCCAGTAAAAAGGAGGCTCTTTCCAGCGGTGGTCTGATTGTGGTTTTGTCACTGAGACAGAGGACAAAGGAATCATCCTAGACCGTCCCTGAGATGTTTTCATGATGGTTTGTGTGTGAGTGTGCATCATGCTGCAGAAGGCCATATGGGCAGAGGGTGAGCCTCAGTGTTGAAGACATACTGGTCAAGGCTGATGAGGTCTGGGTCATCAGAGAAAAGCAGGAACAGATACTTCAGCGTCTCTCCCAGGAAGAAGCTCTCCATCTTGTCTCGAGGACTTGGGTAGTCCGGGTCTCGCACATTATTGATCGATGTGTAGCCTCCAGAGGACACCTGAGGAAAACACACATGATCGTTTACTTCATATTTTAAAGCAGGGATGGACAACTTTGGCCACCAGGAGCCACATTAAAATCATCCTTATGGTAGAGGGACACATTTATACTTACATCTGTCCAAACAAGGTACCTTTTCAACATTTGGAAAACAAATACATTCATTCTTTTTCTATATTGCTTTTCCCTTTTGGGGTCGGGGGGGGGGGGCTGGAGCTTATCCCAGCTGTCATTGGACTGGTTCAGGGTGCACCCTGCCTCTCGCCAGTCGATCGCAGGGCCACATAGAGAGACAGACAACCATTCATGCTCACACTCATTCCTAAGGGCAATTTACAGTCACCAGTTAATCTAATGAGCATGTTTTTGGTCTGTGGGAGGAAGCCGGAGTGTCTGGAGAGAACCCACGCATGCACGAGGAGAGCAGAAATCTCAGGGCAGATGCTAACATCTAGATCAGAGGTTGGTAATTAAAGTTGAGCCTCGGACCAATTTTTTCAGTCACTTTATGGCCAGAACATAATCAGAGGTTCATATATTAAGATGCCCTTCCCTGAAAAAATGCCACCCTTGTTTTTGCAAAATAAAGACTTTAAGTTAATTTATTACTACAAGCAATAAATTATGAATAAAGAAGGGAGAGAGGGAGAGAGAGAGCTGGGTTGATCAACTTTCGGTGTCTCCATTACTTACAGAATAAAAGACAGAACAACATGGACCTCATGACTTTACACTGTATTATGATATCTGATAAACTTAGTTTACCAACACTGCATCATCATCTTCAATGGATTTATCAGGTAAGACTTTTCAGGACACAAAAAGTCAAATATTTGTATTAATTTATTGGAATATTAAGGAAAATTCATGCTAAAGGCGTCTTTAAACTGTTCACCATAAAAACAAAACACTCAGTGAAGGTTCATACAGACGTGTTCCTGAGCTTTTTATAAAGAGAAGATCACTGCTGAACATCTCATCACTGTATGTTCCTCTGAGACAGCATCAGTCCGTGAACAGTCCTGTCTGATCTGCTCTTAGACAAACTGAGAAACATCAGAACAGATGACAAAATAACGTTTTGTCTCTTTTTCCTCTCTCTGTGGTTCACGCCATGTGTTATGGCTCTGTGCTGTTTCATTTCTCTTTGGCAGTGATCTCTCATCGAGAAAGAGCGGTTGCCTTTAGGTTCATTAGAAATATAACTAATGTAGAATTACTTTAGTTACAGTTCACTGGGGGTCCATCATGGGAACAAACTTCTCCAGCATTGAGCAGCACATCTCTGGTTGCCTCGTGATTGCCACCTCTCATCACGTTTAAAACTCTGTCATCACAGAAGTTCTTTGGTTAATCAGATGATCGGACTCATAACTTACAAAAATCATCCTTAATCTCCAGAAATAAAAGTCTCTGTCTCACTCTGTGACTTCACTGGTGTCAGCTGAGGGCTGTGCCTGAAGCCTTATGTTTGTCTGTCAATGATGGTCAAAGCTTAATTTTAATAAAAGTTATTTTTCAGATCATGGTGAGAGGAAATGATTACAGGTGGGCCAGGTTTGGCTGTCAGTATAAGTATACATTGGTATAGTATGTGGTGCCAAAAGCCACAAAAACAGCGTGGGATCATCACAAGCTACAAACAGTTAGTTTACATCCATTTAATTTTCAACTATCAAGCCACCTTGATTAGGCACTACTTTGAGACCAGCAATCAGCATTCGTCCTGAGATTTCTGAACAGAGAGAGAACTGACCGGAGGCACCCATTCAGGCTCATGTCATGAACCTCACACAACCCCACTTCAAAAAACCCAAACTATGCCTTTAAGTGTATTTTACACTCATTTTTGTTTTGACAGGTGCATTAAAAAAAGTTTAACAGAGATGGCTACATCTTTATTTTCTCGTAAACATTGCTTTTATAACTTATTTACTTATTTTCTATGAGGAGTCACCGCATCAGTGTATACAGATGCTTACTCCTCTTTAAGTTCAAGTAACAATATTCAGAAAACAGTCGAGGCTTTAGGAAAGCCAGACAAAGTGTTTTTAAGAACTGCAGTCAACCTCAGTCATTTAAAAATGTGGTTCTTCGGTCTGTCTGTAGATTATTCATATCTAATTACTCACTGACCTTGGTGTACTTGTTAAAGTTTTGGAGGATGTCCCAGCCCCAGTCTCTGTACTTGTGGTCCCCGGTGAACCTGTACAGGTAGAACAGACTCTCCACGGTCTCAGGGCGAAGGAGGTTATGTCTGTCTGCCAGCTGGTCAAAAACAGAGAGGAGCAGATATCAGCAGCTGTCTAAATGTTACAGCAGCAGAGACAGTTGGATTATAAATGTTGGGACAGCAGCTGATAGACATGCTTCATGAGACAGAGTATTGCACACCTGATGAATTCTGTGGAGTTTCTCATTTTTGTCCACTGCAGTTTTCCAACAGCTTAAACCAGGAGTGTTAAACTCAATCACAGACAGGGATAATATTTAAAATTCAATCTTTTTCACATTTTGTTGTATTGCAACCATTTCCTAAAATCATTTAAGTTCATTTTTTTCCTCATTAATGTACACAAAGCACCCCACATTGACAGAAAAACACAGAATTGTAGGAACTTTTGAAGATTTATTAAAAAAGAAAAACTAAAATATCACATGGTCACAAGTATTCAGACCCTTTACTGTGACACTTGTTTTTTTAACTGAGGCATTGTCCATTTCTTCTCATCATCCTTGAGATGGGTCGACACCTTCATTGGAGTCGAGATGTGTATTATTGTATTGGTTTGACTTGATTAGGAAAAGCACACACCTGTCTCTATAAGACCTTTCAGCTCACAGTGCATGTCAGAAGAAATGAGAAGCATGGGGTTGAAAGAACCGCCTGAAGAACTTAGAAACAGAATTGTGGAAAGGCACAGATCTGGCCAAGGCTACAGAAGAAATTCTGCTACACTTAAGGTTCCTAAGAGCACAGTGGCCTCCATAATCCTTAAATGGAAGAAGTTTGGGACAACAGGAACTCCTCCTAGAGCTGGCCGTCCGGCCAAACTGAGCATCAGGGGAGAAGAGCCTTGGTGAGAGAGGTAAAGAAGAACCAAAAGATCACTGTAGCTGAACTCCAGAGATCCAGTGGAGAGATGGGAGAAAGCTCATGTAAGTCGACCATCACTGTAGCCCTCCACCAGTCAGGGCTCTATGCCAGAGTGGCCCTACAGAAGCCTCTCTCTCCTCAGTGCAAGACACACGAAAGCCTGCATAGAGTTCACCAAAAAACACATTAAGGAGTCCCAGACTATGAGAAATAAGATTCTCTGATCTGATGAGACCAAGATTGAACTTTTTGGCCTTAACTCTAAGAGGTATGTGTGGAGGAAACCAAGCACTGCTCATCACCTGCCCAATATAACCCCCACAGTGAAGCATGGTGCTGGCAGCATCATGTTGTGGGGGTGTTTTACCGCTGCAGGGACAGGACAGCTGGTTGCAATTAAAGGAAAGGTGACTGCGGCCAAATACAGAGACATCCTGGACAAAAACCTTTTCCAGAGTGCTCCGGATCTCAGACTGGGCCGAGGGTTCACATTCCAACAAGACAATTACTCTAAGCACACAGCTAAAATAACGAAGGCTGCCGTTCACAATACTTATGACCATATGATATTTAAATTTTTCTTTTTTAATATATTGTCAGAAATGTCTTCAATTTTATTTTTTTTGTCAATATGGGGTGCTTTGTGTACATTAATGAGGGAAAAAATGGACTTAAATGATTTTAGGAAATTATTGCAATAAAAAAAAATGTGAAAAATTAAGGGAGGTTTGAATACTTTCCGTACCCACTGTATACATACACACACACATACATATATATATATATATATATATATATATATATAGATAGATAGATAGATAGATAGATAGATAGATAGATAGATAGATATAGATAGATATATAGATATATATATATATATAGATATAATTGCATTAAAAGCACTTTAGCTGTCTGCATGTATGATTTAATTCATTCAAAACAAATAAAGCATCCTAATTTAATTCTTTACAGCGTCTTGCAAAAGTATTCACCCCCTTTGCTTTTTATCTATTTTGTTAGATCCCAACCTGTAGTTTAAATGTTTTTCATCTGAATATTTCATGTGATGGATCTGCACAAAGTAATCTAAGTTGGTGAAGTGAAATGAGAAAAATATATAGAAAATAACAATTTTAAGAAATAAAAAAGTGAAAATTGGCATGTGCATATGTATTCACCCCCTTTGCCATGAAGCCTCTTAAAAAGTGCTGGTGCAATCTATTACCTTCCCAAGTCACATAATTAGTTACATGAAGTCCACCTGTGTTCAATCTAAGTGTCACATGATATGTCAGTATAAACACACCTTTTCTGAGAGGCCCCAATGGGCTGCACCTTCACTTAGCAAGAAGCATCACATCATGAAGACCAAGGAGCTCTCCAAACAAGTCAGGGACAAAGTTATAGAGAGACACAAGTCAGGACTGGGTTATAAAAAAATATCTACATCTTTGATGATCCCTCGGAGCACCATCAAATCCATAATCGCCAAATGGAAACAACACGGGACCACAACAAACCTGCCAAGACAGGGCCGACCACCAAAACTCATTGACCGGGCAAAGAGGGCATTGATCAGAGAGCCAACAGAGAGACCAAAGGTAACCCTGAAGGAGCTGCAGAGTTCCACAGCAAACACTCATGTGTCTGTCCATAGAACCACAATAAGCCATACACTCCATAGAGCTGGGCTTTATGGAAGAGTGGCCAGAAAAAAGCCTTTACTTAGTGGTAAAAATAAGAAGGCACGTCTTGAGTTTGCCAAAAAGCATGTGGCTGACTCCCTAAATGTATGGCATAAGGTGATCTGGTCAGATGAGACTAAAATAGAACTTTTTGGCCACAAAGGGAAATGCTATGTCTGGCGGCAACCCAACACATCCCATCACCCCAAGAACACCGTCCTCACAGTGAAACATGGAGGTGGCAGCATCATGCTGTGGGGATGTTTTGCAGCAGCAGGGACTGGGAAACTGGTACGCATAGAGGGAAAGATGGATGGTGCTAAATACAGGGGCATTCTGGAGCAAAACCTGTTTCAGTCTGCCTGTTATTTGCAACTGGGACAGAGGTTCACCTTCCAGCAGGACAATGACCCAAAGCATACTGCTAAAGCTACGCTTGATTGTTTTAAGGAGAAGAATTTAAATGTGTTAGAATGGCCTAGTCAAAGACCGGACCTCAATCCACTTGAAAATCTCTGGTTTGACTTGAAGACTGCCGTTCACAAGCTGAAACCATGGTCAAACGAGGCAGAAGCCGGGGGTAAACAGTGCAGGCAGCAGAGGCGTTCATGCTCGGCCCGTAAATTACAGCGATGACGATGGCTGGGAAAGCTAACCACTTTGAAACTATATCCTTTTTAAATCTTGATAGCAAAAAAAAAAAAACTCTGTTGCCTGAAGGGATAATAAGCCACTTTTTATATGCAATCCAGGCTTTTGAAGAGAGAGCATGAACAGCTGGTTAATATATATTGCTGAATAAATCCAAAATACAGACTCAAATGTGATGTGTATTTTTCCTGATATAGTCTGTAGGCATCATCATTGTTCATCTTTTTCACTGGTTTTAAAAAAGCTAACTAAAGATTGCAAAAATCGGCAATATCGTAGAATCGCAATTTAAATCGTATCGGCACCTAAAAAATTGCAATAAATCGAATCGGGAGAAAAATGAATCGTCCCAGCCCTACTGAAAAGATACAACATGCTGATATTGGCTGACATACATACATACCACTAAATTTATGTATGCATGGACTTTTATCTTTCCTTTATTTTTTTAAGTTTTTCTCTTTTCATTATTGTCATTTTTATTAATCCAATTATTACCTCCAGCAAGGAGGTTATGTTTTTTGGCCCCGTTTGTTTCGGTTTGCTAGTAAGATTATGCAAAAACTGCTGGACAAATTTTCCTGAAATTTTCAGTAGATGTTGGTGATGGCCCAGCTAAAAAATGATTAGATTTTCATGGTGATCTAGATAACTGCAATTAGTGAATGCTTGTCTTTGCTCAATAACTGTCTAATAATATGATATCAACATGATTCTAAGAACTAGGTGTGGGTTTTCAGGGTCATGACTCGTATAATGATGGGAACTTTGTCATAGAACTGTTGCTCATAGGTGGAATATTGAATTGAATTGAATTGATTTGATTTATTTCGGTCATGTCAGCACACTTATTTAGCATCACACATTGTCAATAGATGATCACATTGTACATGTCCGAAAGGGAAGACGGAAGAAGCAAAGCTTATCTAGTCCGGTCCCCATTTCCTCAATATTTAGTCTCCTCCTTTTTTCACATATCATCAGATTATTGTAAATTTGTATTCCATTCACAGAAGTACGACATAGTTCTTGAGTGTCTTTTATTGTCCATTTGTGACATTTAAAGTCCAATCCTTTGTTCGAAGTACGGCATAATTCACTTTCCATTCATTCCAGTTGACCATTGCGTACCCAGCTAGGAATGTTCCATCTGAACAATGATGTTAGTGGAGGTTAGTGGAGGTGGATCTTTGGTGGAGGTTTACGCTCTCCAAGCAAACCTAGTTTGCTTTGAGAGCAGATTATTATTGTTATCTAGTTATTATTGTTATCAATCTTATAGTTAATCAGTTGCTTAATTTATTTTATGTTATTCTTTTTTCAATCTATTATTGATTTGTTTTATGTCACTTAAACTGTTTTTTTAAATGTTATTAATTTTACTTTCTTGGCACAATGTGTAGAACTGTTATTTCTGGAACCATCTTTTTTGGTGCTATTATTGTGATTATCATAATGTATGTACATGTATTTCTATTGTTTTTTTCTTATTATTACTATTGTTTTAATTGTTGAGACTTGATCACAATTTTATTATTATTATTTTTATCAGATTGTATTTAATATGGGCAACCTTTTATTGTCACTGTTTTTTATTATCACCACTTTTGCCATGATTGTAACTAGCGCACAAGTTATTTTCTTTCATTGTCTTGTATAGTTTTATGTTTGTTCTGTGCCTGCTTGTTGTAAGTTTAAATTCAATAAAAATAATCTGAAATTAGAAAGAACAATTTGAACAAGCCCTGAGAAAAACCTGCCTCCTTCCCCCTGATGATGCCCACCTTAACTTCGATGTCTCTGGTGCTTCCTTCATGCATGTTGAAGTGGACGATCTCTGGACTAAGACCCGTCTCCATCTGCATGTACATCTGGTTACACGTCTCCATCAGCTGTTCAGCCAGATCCATGT
This sequence comes from Scarus forsteni, assembly GCA_036419115.1. Classification (NCBI taxonomy): domain Eukaryota; kingdom Metazoa; phylum Chordata; class Actinopteri; order Labriformes; family Labridae; genus Scarus; species Scarus forsteni. The sequence goes on along the minus strand of JAZDUH010000155.1, from coordinate 1,022,339 downwards.
GATCAGCCGGGAGGCCATTATGAGCTCCGAGGGCCAAAGTGCCCGGAAGGAAGCACACCAGATGATCCTGCAACCAAACCCCACTGTGTTAGTATTCTAATGGACTTATTAATACTAACTAAAGATTTCATTCAAGTAGTTTTATTTTGACTGACCATTTTAGGGCTGAACTGTCCATGTGAGAGTTCTCCAACAAAACTGAGTCCATTTGGCGTAGACTTCTGCAACATGTTCTTCTTCACGCCTTGGATTGCCTGCAGGTAATCCTCCAAGAGTCTAAAGACACACAAACAACCATCAACCTCGGGACCCTACGCTTCCGTCTATATGAATGGAGACTTCTTTACACCTTTAAATGTCTGTATTTTAACTCTAAAAATGAAGAATAATGTGCTTTTCTTAAAAAAAAATGGTCTCTTTTTCTGGAATCATCTGAAGACACTTTCAGGGCAGACTGTAACCTCAGGTCTTGAGTTTTGTAACAGAAATATTTGCATAAATTCTCCTCTTAATTAAGAGGATTTTAGTGAGAAATGCAAATTTCACAGGTTTTATTTTGATTGAAACTGCGGGAAAGCAAAGGAAATATGGTCAGTGTCGGCTGCTGCGTGCTTAAACACAGAGGTGACTACTGAAACAGGACTACAGCTGGAGTAAACTTAAAAAAAAAAACAACATCTGATAACAGATGACAGACTCCTATGTAGCACAGAAATTTGAATAAAGTGATTTTTCTTCTCTTAAAGGACATGTAGCAACAGATTTCTTAATACCAAGACCAAATCCCACTAGTGACACAAAAACAGACTTCACACCAATAATTCAGACACTTAAAGCTGCTTAAATCTAAGCCTGAGCCCTGGAGTGTGTCAGAGAGTCTGGAGGGGATCGTTGCTCCACTTTATTAATCTTTCAGCAGACCCACTGTCACAGCCTGAGGCACTAAGTGCTGCTGGATCAAAATAAACTCCTGATTTAACACTGTCCACTGATGTTACAGCCTGGATGTGTTCAATCTTACATGGCAGAAAAAAAAATAAAATTGTGTGTGTTCATTCTGACTCACTGGTCCTCCTTCTTGCCCCCCTGGATCCACTGTTTAAGGAGGTACTCGTAGTAGCTGTCTGCTCGGGCTCCCAGCGTGTAGATTCCCTGATGTGTGAACTGTCCACTGTTTGTGTTGATGAACATGGGCACCAGGCCATCCAGCTTCCCGTCTAGCTTGTGGATCTGTCTCATGACCTCGGCAACTGCAGCCTGAGAAATCAAGATGGCCCATTTAACCAGGAGTGAATTTACAATCTGATATGTGATGACTGCAGAGGGAGTCTGTGTCTGTGATTTAAAAATGTAAAATAACCAACATTAAATCAGCACATCCTCTGTTCATAGTATCCTAGTGCAAGTAATATGGTTGTCTTATTTTCTGAGTGTCTCCTATTCTTGTTTTAGTTCCTTTAGGCTAAGAAATGGGAATCAAAAACAAATCCAGCTAAAAATTAAAAACAACTAGCCCAAGAATTCTATATCATTAAGCTTTATGCTCAACAATTAACCTTCCAGTTTCCTCTACTTTGTTCTTGCAAGCCACAGATGGCTGTAAAGATGTGGTCGTGGTATACAGGAAAATGAGGAGGGCAAAACTCTGGCCTCATTGTACACTAAATGAATGTAAAACTGACCGATTACCACAGCTGGAAAACACAGCTAAAAGACTCTAATCTTATTAGAACTGTTGGACAGACAGACAGACAGACAGACAGACAGACAGACAGACAGTGATCAGTGTGGTTGGACCTTTCAGTCTGATACCTGGTACTTTGGTTCTTGGGTGAGGCGGCTGAGCTCTCTGAACTCCAGCTGGATGCTTGTGACCTCTGCCACAGTGCTGTCTGAGGTCCATCGAGGAGGGTGAGCGATGCCTTTCCCAATGTTCACATCAGAGTAGGGGATCTTGGACGGCGTGTTGAAGGCAGGCATCAGTCTGGAGCCGACGTCTTTCTGCAGATCAAGACCAGAATTCAGTACAAAAAACCAATACTCAAATTGTAACCCTTCACTCTCACACAGTTATGAAGACATATTATATAATTTTGCAACAACAACTTGAAGCGATTTTCCAGCCAGCACTTTTTACCTCCACCAAAGAGGTTGTTGCTGGTGTTTGTCTGTGTGTTTGTGTGTGAGGATAATAAGAAAGTCATCACCAGCTTTGATGGCATTTTCAGGTGATGTGCTTGTGACACAATGACAAAGTAATGAGACTCTGTAGGTAAATATCTCTATATATAACATATCAGTAGTAAACAGATTCTGGATTTTTTTTTTAACTATTTGTTAACATTACGCAGTGGGTCAGTTTTTCCACATATTCTCTACTGACTCATTAAAGGATAAGTTCGGTTTCGACAGCTTTTACATTGTTTATAAAATGAAGTAGAACAATATACTCCTCCAGAAGGCTTTCCTGATCCAAACAGTGCTTCGGGAGATATTTAGATCCAAAAACGAGCGGCGGACATCCGTATAATGGTAGCACATAGGGCATGCATAGCGTCGCTCCTAAAACTGCATTAATCATCCAAAAACTCATTAGTTTCTTCAATATTTCATCATGGTCCGCTCGCACTACTCCTCCAAGACAGTCTAGGGTCTCTTCACCCATGTTTTTGTGACTGTGCTGACCTCTGAACTGGAAACTCTCTTCACGGCTGCTGCGCATGTGCAGTACGGCTTCCTCCTTTTGATGAGCTCCTCATCTGTAAACTCTGGCTCGAAACTGTAAGAATATGACACCCATCATATTCAAAGTTCTCGTCCACAATATCTTCATCCGATAGATATTCGTCCATTTTGCACAAAACTGGAAGAAGAAAGTTGTTCAGTAGCCGGCGGTCACCCCTGAAACAATGAGCCGTACTGCGCATGTGCGGCAGCCGTGAAGAAAGTTTCCAGTTCAGAGGTCAGCACAGTCACAAAAACATGGGTGGAGCGACCCCGGACTGTAATGGAGGAGTAGTGCGAGCGGACCATGATGAAATATTGAAGAAACCAATGAGTTTTTGAACGATGAATGCAGTTTTAGGAGCGGCGCTATGCATGCCCTATGTGCTACCATTATACGGATGTCCACCGCTCGATTTTGGATCTAAATATCTCCCGAAGAACTGTTTGGATCAGGAAAGCCTTCTGAGTGAGTATATTGTTCTACTCCATTCTATAAACAATGTGAAAGCTGTAGAAACCGAACTTATCCTTTAAGTTTGAACAGATTTTGATCACATTTAAAGGGATTGTTGGCTACATCTGAAGTGGGAAGTGATATTATTTGTGCTGTTTCAAGTTCAGAGCAGATCCAGGAATTAGTATGGTGAGATAGTGGTCCACATATTCACCAACAACTCATCTAAAGGTGCTTACACACCGGACACCGGAGATACTTTGGCCATCTCTCCCCATGCAAAGTCAATGTACAGCCACGATGGGGCGGGGCTAAGCCTCCCGCTATGCGTTTGCTGTGTACAGGATGATCACTTCACAAGTCGCGCGATGTCAAAGTTAAAGTTAAAAAAAGTTGATCTTTTCAGACAATGTCATGTGTGGTTGTGTGGAAACAGCCAATCAGTGGTGTGTGCATGTGTGACAGTATCCATGAAAGACAGTTTTTCATCCGGACTACAGAGGAACAATTTATGTCTGTGTGGGAAACATTAGTCAGTGGGTACATTAGACGGACCGCTGAAAACTCACAGGCAATGCTGCTGCAGGGCATCAGCTGCAGAGTTTTGTGTTTGATAAGTGAGTGAAAAGGATACAGTTGAAATGATGTCCGCTTATACTTCCTATTATATGAAATATGATAAGATTGTGTTGAAACTCGAGCGGACATGACGTCACCGAGCAACAACCCCAGGCAACGTGACCAAAGTGAGGTATTTATGGACGTGTGACGATACCTCAGTGGGTGACGCGATCTTCATCGCCAAGTCGCCTGCGGTGTGAACCCAGCATAAGAATGTCATAAAACACTTGGACAGAGGTTTCTGCCCTCTGAGCACTTCTTCTTGTACTGAACAGAGATAAACCAAGATTTTTACAGATCTGCTAAAAATATGGAGACATATTTTCTTTCTTTATTATTACCCACCTTAAAAAGACAATGAATGCTTAAGGGTGGCATCTAACAATGTGTAAGTAGAGTTTATGTTGACTTACAGCTTTTTCTAGGAACATGTCATCTCCACTCAGATGATATGTGCTCAGCAGACCTCCAAGGATGCGGATGGTGCTCTCAAACAAGTTGACGTCCACATTTTTGTTGAATGTGAGCTCTGTGGCCACCCAGGTCTTTGCTTCTTCAAATTCTGCAGAATGACATGATGAAATACTAAAATATTGACAACAACATAAAGATATATGAACCTGAGGCAGTTTGTAACACAAGTTCATTTGGACATGGCTATGAAAATGAGGGATGGGTACTTCCAACTTCACCAAGCTGAGACAAAGATGTATTTTGTGATATGTGTACATTCTCAGGGCTTGAAGCAGGAAAAAGTCCTGAGCCTGAAAATTTTAATGCAGCGGGGACTAACGTTCTTGCATTGCCTCCAATTGCCACTATATGGCAAACTAACACAGAGAAACACAGCAAACTAACAGCCCAAAACAGAGACTCGGACACGGCCTTAAGTGAAAAACACACCTTTGTAGATACACAGGTGAGTGAAACACATGAGATCAAGTAAGGCAGAGGAAACACAAAGTTTACCTACAAAGGCCACAAAAGGAGAAATATCTGGCATGAAAACAGGTCAGGGTTAAAAAAAATTTTAGGAGGCTATGACCCCTCTAGGGGGGTACGGGGGCATGCTCCCCCGTAAGAAAATTTGGAATATTTCATTTTTAAAAGCATCAATCTGATGCATTTTGAGAGAAACATGAAGCAGAATTACAGGACAGCATAACTGCATAATAAAGCATCTATCTATGCATGATCACATTCTGGTCACATAATGAGTTTGGGAATTGGAAGAAAAAGGCCCTTCAAAAGGATGATATTTTCACTTTTTAGATTAAACATACAGTGAAGTGGTGGATCTCTACAGCTCTGTCCTGAGTAATAGTCACCATGTTAAGTCATCATGATCAAGATCTCAGAAATATTAACCACTTTAATTTGCTTAGTAAAAAAACATAGAAAATAAAATTTTTGTGCAAAGAGAGATGGGAGAGAAAATGTTTTGAACATCAAATAATAAGAGCACTGGGAGATCATACATCCATAAATCTTAACGCACTATTTCCCATCATAACATGTAAGTTGTTTTCTAGATAACTCAAGTCAAATGTCCATCATAGTACAACCCCCAATTTATCTGCTAAGATAACAAGACATGTCAAGATCCTGAGAGAACAGCTAATACTTACTTGACACAGAACAGAGTAAGATAAACTGTATGGAAGTTTGTCCGCTCAGGGCCTCTGAACACTGAAGACATTTTGCCACATTTTTATCTGATTTATACACCGTCCACTGAAAACAGCTCTGAGACCCACTTTAGGGCCTCGACCCACAGGTTGAGAGCCACTACACTAACAGACTGCATTTGGAGCTTGATCCTTCAGATTGCTCTGATATCATGGAGAATAAGCGACGTAGGAAACCGCAGGATGAGTTTATTATTTAGAAAAGGTGAAAACAGAGCTGGACTGCTCAGGACAGTTGAGTTTTACGGTATACACACAGGACCGCTGCCCCGTGCGCTGCGCGTCTTTACGCTCAGCGGCACTGCACCGCACACCTCTTCGCGCTCATATCTCCATGCTCTCGCGCTCGTAGAATACAGTAGTTTTTATTGACGTCAAGGCTCCTTCAGGCGCCCGCACATATTGGCAGTTCATGGATAATCTTTGGCATTATTTACTGTTCATACCCTCCACCCTATGTGAATGATGCGTTCTGATTTACTGAGCATCTCGGCGCTTATGAGAGAGCCATGCAGGCTGTTCATGATAAAATGCTCTGTCGCCCGTGGTGCTACTTGAATTGGTTAATTAATTTACTTGAATAAGCCGGAGGGCTCCGGCCAGCTTTAACCCCTGGTCATCGATGTTGCTGTGTGGTACCTGTAGCTGTCGCTCCTGGTGAGGTCGATGTGTGGGAGAAACGCATGGACGCTATGTGACCTGGGTCACGACGAGCTAGTTTTTTTCCGCTGCAGCCATACAATAGTTTTCTGGAAAACGGCACACAAAAACAAGCTCCTGGCTCCTGTTCCGGCCTCCTCTATCCAACTCCAGCGCCACTTATCTTTTACTCCTGCTTCCCATCTTGAGGTTTCCTCGCCGGTTTAACATGCCAGTTATACATGTTAGCAGTATACGCTAAATCAGCTCCTCACCGCTGACGCTGTCCAAATGTTGAAAACTTAAGGCCCGCCCTACTCTGCCCCTGATTGGCTAGAACGTCTTGGTTACCTTGAGTATCGTTGGTAGTTGGAACTATCACATTAAACGACTGGTTAAAGATTAAAAAATATATATATTAAATCACCAAAATATTCATACGCCGAATTTCCGGCACCCTGCCGGAGGTCTTCAAGCCCTGCATTCTCGACATCAACAGACTCTGATGCAGAATTCCTACCAACATCTATGTTTTTTCTTTTTTTAAACAAAAAACATGAAGACATTGTTGAATTGATCTACGACTTCAATTTTTGGTTCTTATCAGTTCTAGGGGTAATTTACATTATGGAACGTGGCCTCTGCTGTCTTTCAAACTGCACCATATGTTATATTACCAAGATGTTTTTTAAATCTGCTGTCATGGTCTTTGGGGCCCCATCAGCTCAGTAAAATCTGTATAGACAGACAAATCTGCAAGGAGTAAATGATAATGCACTGTCACATGGATTGTTTTAGCTCAAGCCTAATCAAAGATGCAGTCACAGCAGCCACATTTTAGTTTTGTTTTATTTTCTACTCATTTCTATGCAAATACACAAAACTCTTGCTCCAAGCTGCTACAGTTTCTTGACAATTTAAGCTAGGAGCCTCTTTACTGAAATGGACAAGTATTGTATTGTTAAAAACTCACATTAAACAGATTCAACTACGGACATCCCTTGCTAAGACTCTCTTCTAAGTATATTGTACCTTCTTTAAGCCCCATGATCCACATGGTATCCAGGGCATCGATGAGTGTCAGACCGAGGCCAAACCACTCGCTGTAGGACTTGGAGAGAGGCCTAAGCTCATCATGGCCCCAAGCACAGTCCTTGTAGCCCTTCCATGCATGTCTGAAAGCCTCCCGCACCGCCTCCAGTCTGCTAGCATCTGTCACAGAAAAACACACAAGAGTGAGGCTGACTACGTCGTCCAAGTGTCTGTGAAGGAAAATTTAATTATATTAGGAAGTTAAAAAAAAAAGGCAAACACCGAAAACACAGCTAAAGGTCTACAGGTGTATGAATTATTAATGCAACAATGAAAATCAGTGTTGACACTGAAATGAGATATAAGATAATCATTTCAGCTGATAACAATGCCAAAACTCATGCTTCAAATGCGAAACCGATCAGTGTGTCCTGCAGGTCCCTCTAAATCAGTTTAATGTACCAAATGGCAATTTGTTATTGATATGACACATCAGAGACTGATATTTGCTCACCACACATTAATGTTCGAAGGAGGTGTGGATGTGGGCCAATAATGATGTGCATACCTAAACAAAGACGTGTTTTTTGCACTGATCTGCAACAATGAAATGAAAAAAAACAAACAAAAAAAAACAGTTTTTGAGAATCGACAAGATAATCATCTAACATCACTGAGGTAAACTTTCATTAATAATCCTGATTTTTGATAACTAAATGGCACATCACAAAATTGCAAGATACTTTTTTTCAGAGACAACAGGAAATCTGCTTTGTTTTGAAAACAGGATGACCACCTCTAACAAATTATGTCTATTAAATATTAGGGATGCACAAAACTATTTATTTTGGCAGATTATGGCCTAAAAAGTTTATTATGTGTATCCAAAGCCGCTGAATTTTTTTTTTGATAAATGAGTCGGCATATATCTAAATATATGAAGTTACAAGCATAATGCTTCACTTCATCATCACTTCACTTCAATCAGCAAAAGCCCCACATCATGTATTCTTATTAAAAATATAGATGCATGAATGAATGAATGTGAACAAATCATAAATAAATAAGCTGTCAGCTGATCCTGGAGAAACACAGCAGCATCAAGCACATCACAAGCTTCATGTTGAAGAACAAACTAGTATGAATATAAAGTTGAGTTAAGCTGCCTAAATCCCAAACAAATATTAAACTGGATCAAACATGATTTAGCACTCCAATATTTTTGCTGTTTTTGCGTCTTGCCTCACTCTGGAGTCCATGACAAGCAGATAGATGCCATTCTGTGTGCAGCAACAAGGAAGAGACAGACAAAGCTCACACACACAACGTCAGCTTTAGTTAAAACAATGGGGGCCAGATCCTCAAAAGGATTGCACTGCTTTTGTCAACTCTAAACCTGTGCAAATGACAGAAAAAAATAGCGTGTGATCCTCAAATCATAAGCAAAGGGTAAAATGCATGCAGACTGAACCCAAACTGCACTGCCGCTCCTGGCTGCGCCGGTCCAGTTTGCATGCATATAAATAAGGATATATTCATAAATTCAGCGCAAAATTGTCCCATTCCTATGCAAATAAGCCTCATTGCAAATACCACCTAATCCACAAAGACCAGCGCTAATTGCCACCGACACTAAATCGACGCTGTTTACCACCTGTGAGACATGTGTATTAAATCCGCACAATTTCTTGTTCTCCCTCTCTCACTCTCCCTCTCCCTCAAAATGATTGCAAATTGCACTGAGTTGGTGGTAACCATGGAGCAGAGCCTATATAAGGGCTGTCATGTCAGGACTCTCTTGTAATCATGGCAGCAGTAATTGTAGCCTGGCAAAGGCAACGTGGCACGCGAGATGGCAGGCATGCACAAGAAAATATTTATCAGAGGAGAGTATCACTTTTTGATTTAAGTGATAATGAAATCATTTGCAGATAGCGGTAGCCTGACCACATGATCCTTGCGCTACTAAATGACATCAAGGATGACAGTAATATAGCCTACTACTCTCTGGGAATATTCCACCTTTTTTTAAGTAAACATGAATAATTTGTCTAAACACAGTCTGTTAAAAAAACACCTATGACCCCCTTGACCACTTTTTGGTTATTTGAGTTGTATTTTTTGCATTTGATTTGGCTGTTTCAATATGAAAGGCTAAAATAAACTAAAAAAAACCCCAAACAAATGGGATGAACAACAGAAAAAAGACGACAAAAAACGACACTTATGAACAAATGGTCCTTCGACCACTTTGAATCACTTTGTGGTAAAAATAAATAATGTGAAGGGTTTTTTTTCTTAAGGGGCACAATTAATACGTTGACATTTATACACTTTGCAGCTGTGTCTCAGGAGGTAAGGGTCGTCCGCTAAATGCCGAGTGCTTCACTAAATAAGGGGATGAATCAGTGATACCCAAACAAACCCGAGAAATAAATGCAACTCAGCTTCTCGTCCTGACAATAGTAACTGGCGACCTCAGTGGTAGGTCAGAGCGGGCTTTATGTTGACCTAAAGACAGGACCAAGGGCAGCTCTGCTGTAATGTAAATAGATCAATCTAAAAGATTCAGGACCATGAACAGCTCCGCGTCGACTTGTTTAGATATCTTAATCATTTATCATATGCTTATATTATTATTTAAGATCATCAGGACGATATAATTAATAATAAATAAATCAACATGTAAAGCCATAACCATTAGAAAACAAAAACAAATCGTGAATGGCAAATAAGGTTATTATAAATTACATTTATTTTTCTTTCCTGCCTCTTAACTGCCATCATTTGGCAGGCGGCTCAGGCTGATTTCCCCCTTTAAAGGAGACATATCATGTTGATGCATGATTTAATACTTACATATAATGTAATACATTTGAAAACAAGACCTTACACCCCCTTAATTTTCAAAAAATGAGACATTGTATTTTTTCTGATATCCTAGAACGAGATTTGATGCCTCTGAAAATAGGTCATTGCAAGATGTCCGCGAGATTTCAAACGTCGTGACGACACGAGGTACCTTTCTTTTGATTGGAGTAGTCTGATAAAACACTTCGGCTGTGTCCGAAATGGCATACTAACATAATACATACTACAAACCCATTGTGTATATACTGTATACTACATACTATAAGTATGATTAGAATGCCAACCGTTCACACTGTAGTATACTACTAAGTTTCCCATGATGCATTTCAAACCTCTGATGAAAAAAAAGTTCAGAGAGCATTTTAGGCGAGAAAGTCACCACGTAGAATACCAAAATGTGGTCATTTGAGCCATAAAACGCACGGATACAAATTTCATTTTGACATTTCGGACATTCCACTATGCCGCTATTATGCTATCGGCCAAACTTCCGGTCGGCTCCAAAACAAAAGCCCATTTACAAAAGCATTAAAGAACTAAAAGGAGATCATAAAAGACGCATTTATTTTGAAAATGGGAAGTTTGCTAGTGGCCGATTTTTAGCTGAATGCCGGTTGGTTGTGTATGGCGCAATGCATTATGGGGCGGTTGAGTGTGAGTAGTATGCCCACCTCGCATACTTAACATTTTTTCCAATATAGTGTACATCCGGGTATTTCTTGCACACTCAATCTTTTCATACTATCCAGTGTGAACACACTACATACTCATTTTGACGTCACACTTAGTATGAGTAGTACGTTAGTATGCCATTTCGGACACAGCCTTCCTCCTCTGTGATGTCTGTTAGCCACAAAGCCGTCACCGAGGAACACATCCGTCCAGTAGGGGTTTATACTTCCCTAGCTCACACTCACTCATTACCTGCTCTGGCCCGTAGGGGGACTCAATATGCACTTGCTGTTATGAGCCTGCCGGAAAATACAGTAGAAGAAGAGGGACAGGCTGGCTCAACCCCCGATAGAACTGACCAATCAGAGCACAAAGGGCTGTGACGTTGCGAGGTAACTTTAGGTCATCCTCAGATCCGAGTTTTTCAACGAGAGCTTCATAATGGCCTAAAATGTGGATTTTGAGAACGCTATTGTGGGGCAATGAAGGAACTAAATGACTTGTACTGAGGGCAGAAATGCTTTACAGGCATCCTAGTCTGGCATAGTGAAAATGAGAAACAAGCATGATATGTCTCCTTTAAATAGAAGCACTTCTGGCCTCAAGAACAGCAGCAATCCTACTCATAGCCCCATCATCTCTGCATGACTCGTCTGCAAGTTTGCTCTCAAGCCCGAATGTTTTCTTATTTTTTTTTTTTACCTTCTAGAGCATTTCAGCTGACGTGAACTACTCACTATAGCTGCAAGTTCACGTTTTGTACCTAGCTGTTGCTGTTTTGGTTTTTTTGTGCCGTTGTTTGTTTTTGCTGCTTAGTGTGAGGGAGACGTCAATCTCGACAAAGTTTGTAGGAAAGAAAAGGCACCTATATGCCACAGGAATTATTGCAGTCAGATGCCAAACTGTGTGGTTTGTCCCTGTTCAGTACAAGCAGAAGTGCTCAGAGGACAGAAACCTCCGTCCAAGTATTTCTGATATTCTTAGATGAGTTGTTAGTGAATGTGTGGACCATTCTATCTCACTATACTAATTCCTGGATCTGCTCTGAACTTGAAACAGCACAAAATTATATCACTTCCCTCTTCAGATGTAGCCAACAATCCCTTTAAATGTGATCAAAATCTGTTCAAACTTAATGAGTCAGTAGAGAATATGTGGAAAAACTGGCCCACTGCGTAATGTTAACAAATACTTAAAAAAAAAAATCCTTAATCTGTTTCTGTACTTATATATCATATATATAGATATTTACCTACAAATTTTAGTGAATGATAAGAAACAACTGCAGTTGTGAGTGAGTCGTTTGTTTGTGAGCAATTCTTTAATGTGCAGGCAATTTGTATTTAATAATTTAACAGTTTATCTGATGACTGGAGGCAGAGGCAGGCTAGCACTACCCACTTACTTCAGGTGTTTGAGCTAAAGCTATCTATGCGTGGGTGAGCTTTGACTGTCTATTCCTTGTTACTGCACACACAGATGAAAGAATTGCGTCTATTTGCAAAAAGAAAATAAATATTGGAGTTCTCCTTAAAAACTGGTTCATGTTTGCATCCAAGAACAACTTGAATTAGCACTTTTGTTAGTTTTTTTTTTTTTTTTTTTTTGCCTATGCAATGCAGCAGAGATTAGGGTGTCAGGATGGTCGGATTCGTCTCAGTAATTAATTCCCTAATGAGTTTCCTCCACATCCCTCCAGATAACTTGCAAATGAGAAGCAGGCAGCTGAAACAATCAACAAAATTCAAAAACGTGATCACGGCAGAGGGGATGTGGTCCAGTGTCTGTATCTGTGTGTTTTTTTTTTATTTATGCAGCATGCAACCCTTGTATAGCAGCCCAATTCACCTGATTCAATGTCTGCAATCAGGCAAAAGTCTATCTCACAAAGCTTTAGTCTACCGTGACTGTTAGCAGCCCAGAGTGGGACGGCCCAATCAGAGTCCTTAGAAACTGATGGGACATGCAGAACCAGTAATGGCATTGGTATCAGTTTAATGTTAATTCCCATCCTACAATACACCCTTTATTTAATACGTAAAGAAAATATAAAACTGTAGTTAATAAATCAGCTGATACCAGACTCCTTTGTTGGTTTGGCCTTCTTGTTGGCGGGGGAAGCCTCCTTATTTTCGTCATCTTTTGCTCCCTCTGTTCCCTGCCCCATGTCGATCACAGCCCCACGCCAGCTTTAAGTCATACACAGATTCAGATATGATGAATATAAACTTGAACTCACAGCATGAACAAAATCATATGAAGTTGTTCTACGCTCAAAGTCCCACCTGATGACTCCCTCCTCCTCCCCGTCCTTCTTGCTGTCTGCTGCCTTCTCCCCTCGCTCTGTGTCTGAGGAGTTTCCTTTCTTCTGAAGACGATTCAGGAGGACTGGTGGTCCTCTCTTTTTGGACAACTTCTGTGGTGAATATAAGCAAACACAGGTATTAAAGCTGTGGTCTACGATTTGAAACCGCAGCCTGCCCCCCCTTCCCTCACCTCTCCCCTCCGTGTTCCAAGATCCCGCCCCCAGCTCGTGTCGCCTCATAAAGCCCCCTCGGACAGAGCCAAGAGCGACTAGCACAATATATCAGCAGCAAACTCAATCAAAAACAGCTCAGCTCAACTGAAAGTATCAAACACGACAAACATCCCCCTTGTAACACACAGCAGTAGCCATTTCAATTGGACCGGCGGCAATGCGGGTCTGGCGCCGCCAGAGCGGAGCCGAGTGTGGGGGAGGATTTATCTTTCTCAGCCTGTCCTCCCCAGCTCAGCTTACAGTGCAAACGATTAGCGGCTAACAGGCTAACCCGCTCCCCTACAAGTTATTAGCCCGTGCAGGCACAAACTAACCAGAGTTATTCAGTAGACATCACCCACTGTAGTAAACAAAGCCAGGGGCGAAACGGTTGATGCTGAAGGTCTGACGGCCGGCTGAGGCTATTCGTTAGCCGTTAGCAGTTAGCCCGCTAACAGGCCTCAACCCGCGGGCAGAGCTCCATTGGGCCCCGCGGGAGAGGGAGGCGGCTTCGGTCTCGGCGCTAGGCTTTTCCGGCTCCATGATAGTTCAGTAGCTAACGCTGCTAGCTGCTCACCGGAGGTAGAGGGGAGGAGACGGAACCATGACACACTACGCATGACGCTGCGTAGTGAGAGAGACAGGGGATTGGATGGACTCACGGACCAACTCACGGACCAATTAATAGTCGCAGGTTCTTAGGTTTGATTGGTCAGCTAGTATGCAGCTTTTCAGCGGATATACTGAATGGATTTTTTTCATTCGTTTGGTCTTTATACTGTGTAGATAGGACCATAGGACCATAACAGCCTTATAAACGGTGTTATTAATATGTACAAAGCTTCCAAATCGTAGACCATAGCTTTAACTTGGGGAAAAAAGGTCAATCTCATATGTTACAAAAATTCAGAGAAACAGTGGATTTATTTCTCTAAACATGATTTTTGTAACCTTGCAGAGCAGATGGACCTGTCTGATTCATTGTCTGAAATCATACAGATCCATCTGGCCAAGCTCCAACCTACAACGACTGCCTGTAATAAATGTTGATTGACAGAAGGATTGTCCAATCATGTGCTGATATGCTTCTGAATGCTTTCTGTGGGCTCTTTCTCAGATGGACTAGTGAAATTACTCGAACAGTCCGTCTGTTGCGTCAAGTTACTTTTCCTCTGCAGTAAAAGCACTTGTACCATATGCCAAGCTCTGTCCTCCCCTTCCACCAAACACCTGAACACAGCAGGTACGTCTGATATTTTCCTTGCTTTAGTTGTAATCAGGCATGGACAAATTAGCACCTGAAGGATGATTTGTTCGGACATACACAGCATTCAGTCTGACCTCTGCCAATTTAATTTCTGTACGTCTTTAGGTTGGATGAGTAGGTAATGCTGAACGACAACAGAGAGGTTCTACTGGAAGCACCTGCATGCACCTCTCTGCAACTGTGTGCGACAGAAGCCTGTCCACAATACAACAGCACATCTGGGGGCACTCGAAGCACCCCCAATCATGAAAATAATCTTTAAATCTGATTTCTGATTTCTTTTGACACTGTGCTTTAGCTAAACAGGGGCTTTACCATCGGCTGTGTGAAAACAACCCAGACAACCAAGCTCTGGTCCAGCTGTCCTGACATGTTTATCGTCGCCCTTTTATGTAACACACTTCCAGAATGAAGCAAAAACCCTCTGCTTTTGCTGGCAGCTGTTGAACTAACATGAATATCTATTTACAGACCCTGCAGACCTTATTGTATTTGTTAGCTGCTGCTTTTTGGCTAAATTTTGCACTGCAAACTGCTGCTGGCTAGAAGCGTGGGGGGAAACCCATACTTATGCCATCCCAGTTCCATGAAGCATTATCAGCTACAAATGAAGTTCTGATGTTGTCATGTCTGCATAGATCAGCATTAGCGTATATAGCACTACAAGTTCATCTATAATGCACTAAAAATGGTCAGTTTTGTCCTGAGGTGGAGCTAAATGTCTTCTACACAAATTTCTAATTAATAGTGGTCTCTGAAACCTTCATTTGATTAGAGTGGAGATTATAACAATTCTGCCATCTATGAAAACAATGTATTTGAAACAAAAGTATGCTCTTTGCACTTTACAGCACTTCAGAGTCTTCAGAAATCATGTGCAGAAGCAGAGATATAGAAACCTGGGAACTTGGTTCAGGCAGTGGTGGTCGTCCCTGTTTGACGGGTTCGGGCAGGACTTGAGGGATGACGGGCCTCAGGAAGCCGTTTTTGTCCATGTCCTGCTCTCCATCTGTGAGGCCTTAACACACACAAAACTTAGACAGTGTTTAACTTTGAATAAGTCTCAATAAACATTACAAGTTTTGAGGACATCACTTAACATCTAGATTTTATATCATGAGTTATTTTCTATGAATACTTAATATGATTTAATGGGATTTCCTATAATTTTTTTTGTGATGTCATTTTGGATTGGATCCAGAGGAAATTTACCTTGATGCTTAAGACATGTACCCCATATCATCCTGTCGAATTGGAAGTGAATCCGTTCTGAAATGCTAGATATATATATTTCTTTTTTATTCCACCCAATGTTGACTAAGGTGATTTTTTTAATTTTGGGAATCTTTGCATCCAGATCAACATCCGTATCACCACCAGAATTTAATGGCCTTTTCCTTAGACCAAACCATACCTCTGGTAAAAACTTTCATGTAGTTCCATTGAGTAGTTTTTCCGTAATCTCGCTAACAAACAGACTTACATACACTCGCAAAAACATAACCTCTTTTTGCAGAGGTAAATATTCAGACAATACTCAATGTTCAATTCAAGAAATACAAACACTATACTATATGCTTTTCAGCATATTCCATGATGCTCTAGCATGCAGCAAAGACCGAGTTATTACAGGTGTACAATGAACAAGAGCCTTACCTCTGAGGTGTTCAGTGAAAGCAGGATAGGAAGCGATTCCACAGATAAACAGAAGGACGAGGAGAAAGAGGATGAGGCTCCGCTGCAGTCTTGACAGCTGTTTCCATTTCTGCAGGCAGATAAGACAACAAAAACGGAAGATAAATACCAACCAAAACAACACCTGAGTATCTCATTCTGACCAAGTACTGTGTCATAAGCAAAAAAAAAAAATTAAAACAACCAAAGGGAGAGCAGGCTTTTGTCATTCACTGTGACCGTACTGTACCATCTTCTTCCGCATTATCGGAGGCCGGGTTGCTGGGGCAGCACCCCAACCAGGAAAGCGCAGACTTCCCTCTCCCTGGCTACTCTGTCCAGCTCTTTCCTGGGGGATCCCGAGGCATTCCCAGGCCAGCTGAGACACACAGTCTCTCCAGCATGTTCTGGGTCTTCCCCGGGGCCACCTATCGGTTGGACGTGTCCAGAACACCTCACCAGGGAGCCGTCCAGGAGGCATCCTGACCAGATGCCCGAGCCACCTCAGCTGGCTCCTGTCAACGCGGAGGAGCTCTACTCCAAGCCCTTTTCAGATGACCAAACTTCTCACCCTATCTCTGAGGGAGAGCCTGGCCACCCTGCAAAGGAAACCCATTTCGGTCGCTTGTACTTGCTTTCTTTTTTTCTCGGTCATAACCCACAGCTTGTGACCGTATGTGAGGACAGGAAGAGAGATCGACTGATAAATCGAGAGCTTCACCTTCTGGCTCAGCTCCCTTTTTACCACGATGGACCAGTGCAGAGCCCGCATCACTGCTGACGCTGCACTGATCTGCCTATCGATCTTCCGATCCATCCTTCCTCCGCTCGTAAACTAGACCCTGAGGTACTTGAACTCCTCCACTTCAGGCAGAATCTCATCCCCGACCCAAAGAGGGCAGTCCACCCTCTCTCGGGTGAGGACCATGGACTCTGATTTGAAGCTGCAGATTCTCATCCCAGCCGCTTCACACTCTGCTCTGAACCGATCCAGAGAGAGCTGCAGGTCACGGTCCGATGAAGCCAACAGGACTACATCATCTGCAAAAAGCAGTAACCCGGTCCTGAGGTGACCAAACCGGAGGTCCTTAATGACCTGGCTGCGCCTAGAAATTCTGTCTATAAAAGTAATGAACAGAATCGGTGACAGGGCAGCCCTAGCAGAGTCCAACCCTCACTGGAAACAACTCATATGCCGGAAAATGTGAACCAGGCTCTGGCACCGGTCATACAGGGAATGGACTGCCCATATCAGGGATTCCACTACCCCATACTCCCGGAGCATCCTCCACAGGACCCCATGAGGAACACAGTCGAATGCCTTCTCCAAATCCACAAAGCACATGTAGACTGGTTGGGCAAACTCCCATGCACCCTCAAGCACCCTATGGAGGGTGTAGAGCTGGTTCACAGTTCCAAGACCAGGACGAAAACCACATTGCTCCTCCTGAATCTGAGGTTCGACAATCCAACAGACCCTCCTCTCCAGTATCTCTGAATAGACCTTACCAGGGAGGCTCAGGAGGCTGAGCAGTTGGAGCACACCCTCCGGTTACCCTTCTTGAAAAGAGGAACCACCACCCTGGTCTGCCAATCCAACGGTACTGTCCCCGATGTCCACGCGATGTTGCAAGTTCGTGCCAACCATGACAGTCCCACAACATCCAGCACCTTGAGGAACTCTGGTTGGATCTCATCCACCCCCGGAGTCCTGCCACCGAGGAGCTTCTTGACCACCTCGGCGACCTTGGCCCCAGAGATAGAAGAGCCCACCGCTGAGTCCCCCGCTGAGTCCCCCAGATCTGCTTCCACGCTGGAAGACGTGCTGCTGGGATTAAGGAGGCCTTTGAAGTATTCCTTCCTACAACGTCCCGAGTTGAGATCAGCAGTGCGCTGTCCCCACCATAGACAGTGTTGACAGCACACTGCTTCCCCCTCCTGAGACACTGGATTACGGTCCAGAATCTCTCCGAAGCCGTACGGGAGTCGTTTTCCATGGCCTCTCCGAATTCCTCCCATGCCCTCTCCGAATTTCTCCCATGCCCGGGTTTTTGCCTGGTAACCACTGAAGCCACATTCCGCTTGACCAGCCAGCACCTGTCAGCTGCCTCAGGAGTTCCACTGGCCAAAAAGGCCCAAAAGGACTTCTTCTTCAGCTTGACGGCATCCCTCATCTCTGGTGTCCACCAACAGGTTCTGGTGTTGCCACCACGACAGGCACCGACCACCTTACGGCCGCAGCTCCGGTCATCCACCTCAACAAGAGAGGCCTGGAATAAGGCCCACTCGGACTGAATGTCCAATGCCTCCCCCGCCACATGGCCACTTCACCCAGAGGTGGGAGTTGAAACTCTTTCTGGTGAGGTGGTGAGTTGACAGCACCTATGCGTCGAGGTGAGTCCGACTATGTCCAGTCAGAACCGCTAAACCTTACGCACAAGCTCTGGCTCCGTCCCCACCAGAGAGGTGACGTTTCAAGTCCCTCGAGCTAGAAGTTGCAGCCGAGGATCTGACCGCCAAGGACCCTGCCTTCTGCTGCCACCCAGCCCGCTCGGCACCTGGCCACTACAGCACCTCCCACTATTGGAGTGGGGGCCCACCTCTCCTCTACGGGCTTGGCCCGGCCACTAGGCGCTTGCCAGCGAGTCCCACCCCCAGGTCTGGCTCTGGGGGGGGTAACCTTTTGTCTGGGCAGAGAGACTCTGAACCAACAGTGTTGCTTTTCTTATTGGTCTTTGATTCACACTTCCTCTGGACCCTCCTCCAGGACCTGTTTGCCTTGGGAGACCCTACCAGGGGCATAAAGACGAACAACATAGCTCCCGGGGTCATTGGGACATGCAAACCCTCCAACCACAATAAGGTGGTGGCTCAGGGAGGGCATTTACTTTAAATACAACATTTATCACTGACAAGCCCACAGCTGAAGGTGAGAATACATCAAATATTCTGGTCAGATGTCTTTTCTTTGACATAATTTAGAGTCACCCATTAATCGAACAAGCATGTTTTTGGTCTGAAAGGAGGAAGGTACAGCAAACACAGAGAGCCAAAACATGCACTAGACTAGTGGAAGACGCAAACTCAGCACAGAAAACCCAGACCAAGAGATGATCAAGGAACTGACCAGCTAACAGACTGAGGAAGCATTAACAGGACAGTTTGGGATTTCTAAAGAGGGATTATTCAAGTAAATGGTGTGAGCCTGGACTAGGGATATCCTGATACAGTATTGGTATCAAAAGGGTAATCAGCTTAGGGCTGACGTGGACGTTACTGGTTGGGGATCGAGATAATATTGATCATCTCAAATTGATGTTTTTTTCTATTCCATTGGTTGAGGACATTGTTTTTTAAACTTAATTTGGAGTGTTGTTTTTTCCTTTACAGAGGCAGGGTCTATTTTGCATTGTTTTATGTTATTATAATGATTTCTATTTACATGTATTTTTCCTTAAAGAGAGTCCATTTAATTTTCACTGGGCTTTTTTTCCCCTTTTTTTTTTAGTTTAAAGGAGACATATCATGCTTGTTTCTCCTTTTCACTATGCCAGACTAGGATGCCTGTAAAGCATTTCTGCCTTCAGTACAAGCCCTTTAGTTCCTTCATTGCCCCACAATTGCGTTCTCAAAATCCTCATTTTAGACCATTATCAAGCTCAAGTTGAAACACTCGGATCTCAGGATGACAGTTACCTTGCAACGTCACAGCCCTTTGTGCTCTGATTGGTCAGTTCTATCGGGGGTAGAGCCAGCCTGTCCTTCTTCTTCTACTGTATTTTCTGGCAGGCTCAAAGCAGCGACCACGTATTGAGTCCCCCTCCATGCCAGAGCTGGTAATGAGTGAGTGTGAGCTAGGGATCTATATACTGCTGCTGGACGAATATGTTCCTCTGTGATGGTTTTGTGGCTAACGGACATCACAGAGGAGGAA
Source organism: Scarus forsteni (assembly GCA_036419115.1). Lineage (NCBI taxonomy): Eukaryota > Metazoa > Chordata > Actinopteri > Labriformes > Labridae > Scarus > Scarus forsteni. The sequence goes on along the minus strand of JAZDUH010000155.1, from coordinate 1,002,242 downwards.
GTGTTTTATCAGATTACTCCAATAAAAAGAAAGGTACCTCGTGTCGTCACGACGATTTAAATCTCGCGGACATCTCGCAATGACCTATTTTCAGAGGCATCAAATCTCGTTCTAGGATATCAGAAAAAAAACAATATCTCATTTTTTGAAAATTAAGGGGGTGTAAGGTCTTGTTTTCAAATGTATTATATTATATGTAAGTATTAAATCATGCATCAGCATGATATGTCTCCTTTAGTGTATTATATTGTTTGTTTGTTTAATTGATTTTATTTAAAAGCTCTTGGCATTTTAATAACAGTTAAAAACCCTCAAGAAATTAAAGTTTATTAATTACGGTAATGAAAAAAAAAAAACAAAATAATGTTGACAATAATATCGTTTACCAGCAATCATGTTTTGGACAATTATCGCACAGCAAAATTGGTTATCATGACAGGCCTACAGTAGGCAAATTTGTTTGGTCTGAAGTTAAATTCCTGTTCAATCTAAGTGACCATGATCTCTTTTTCCATCGTGTGATAAAAGTTTTAGGGAGTAACTTACCCCCAAATTCCACTGCACGTGAAAGCGCCCCGCCACGCAAAGCGGAGCGCCGCGGTCTTGCTCCGACAGGCAAACCCCACTGAAAGCAGCGCGCCCAAAAGCGCCGCGGCGCGCAGCCCCGTAGGGGGAGGGCTGATCCCTGGAGAGCCGCAGGCTCTCATGAGAATAGCGATTTCACACGCTCATAAAACGTGTTATAGACTGAGAAAAGAAATAAACAACACCTTGCTTTGCTTCTCTAAGGTCCCTTTGCTGTTCCCAACCACACAGCTTCGTGAATTATTCAACTTCTATCTTCCTATATCCTTGTAGAAAAGATGTTTGGTGTCATGTAGGGATGTCCCGATATTACATTTTCACATCCGATACGATACCGATACTGCAGCATTGAGTTTTGGCCGATACCGATATTAATCCGATACGATATCAGCATTAAACATGCATACTTTTATTACTTATTTTGTAGTATGTCTGTCATGTTGGAAAAGGCTTGATTAAGTGATATTATTCAAACAAAGAACAGTAGTCAGCAACAGTAGGTATGAGGAAAAACTGACCCGTTTATTATTAACCAATGGGTAACAGAAATTTTAACATTAAACATAAGAATATACTAGTACTTGAATATAATAAAGAATAAATTAGAAGACCCAGAAAATAACCTAAATAAATAAAATAAAAACATATTACACATTAAAAGTGCAAAATAACTATTCAAGCTCACTTAAGCTATTTTTTATTGTAAGTGTATGGTGGGACCAACTGAGGGCAGAGGCAAAAAATAGGAACCCACAATACTGTCCATGGTCCATCTGCTCAAACTTAAAAGTCCACAGTTCCAATTTTAAAAAAAAAATGTCACTCTGATAACAAGAGCAGAAATGATAATCAGTCTGCTAACTAAACTGATAACTACCCTCCCTACTCCTCCATTTCCATTCCCTCCAGTCCAAGCATGATGTGGAGATTCTTTTTTAAGAAGATAAGCATTTCAGCATGCTGTGCTGTCAGCCTGCTCCTATGCTCCTCAATGATAATTGAGGCTGTGCTAAAGAGCCTCTCACTCTCGACACTTGTGCAGGGAGCACAGAGGAACTTGGCTGCTGTTGCTGCCAGGATGGGGAGTCGAGTTTGGTTGGCTTTCCAGTAATGTAAAGGATTGTTCTTACGTTCAATGGTGGTCTCACAGAGGTAGCTCTCCATTTCAAAGATTGCCCCAAGGGTGATCTGCATAGAAGGACCTGTGTCTGCGCTGCTCTCCTCCAGTATCTCATCAAAGATGCTGCCAAGGCTGCTGCTACCACCCTCCATGATCCGTGGAGTCTTCCTCGCTGGCTCAGACGCAGTTTCCTCAGATGGGCGTGTGATCCTCTGCTCTCCTTCAATTTTCAACACTGCTGCCTTGAATGCTGCCTTTGCATGTCCTAGGTTGTCTGCACTTGTGAAGTACCTAACATGAATATATAGAATAACAATGTATATATATATTTTAGAGCTTTTCGCACCCAGCCCCCACACATTCATGCTCAGAAAGAAACATAGTCACTCACAGTCATAGTCATGATAATGTAAACAGTGAATCTGTAACGCTCTTCATCATTTCATATCACTATGGGTGCAATATTTATTTATTATAATGATTTCTTCATCTATCCAATGGTTTTTCATTATAATATTAAACAGTACAGTTTTTCTCAGTTACATCAGATTAGGCTCTTCATACATTGTACTACAGTTTAACATATCCACATCTTAGCTACTGTAATATTGTTTGGGCAAGTACATACCCCACAAATTTACAGAAAATATTCATTACTCAAAAGAAATTTGTTAGGCTAGGCACCTCTTCTACTTATTTATCTCCATCTGCCCCTCTGTTTAAAAAGCTAAACTTATTGTCCATTTATGATATTAATATTCTTCAATCTTGTATATTTATTTATAAATATATTCATCTACCACATTTGCTCCCAGAATCTTTTATGTATTTCTTTACAATTAACTCTCAGATTCATTCGCACAATACAGGACATGCCATTAAACTTCATACTCCCTTTTGCCGTACTTCTCAATGTCAGTTTTCATTTACTTACAGAGGTTCATTAATTTGGAATTCATATTATCATTTAACAAAAACATCTACATCTCTGACCAATTTTAAGTTCAGACTAAAGTCATATATAATACATCAATATCCCAAAGCTTATTTTTGTTCTCATTCATAATTAATTAAATTGCTTGTTGTCTGTTTTTTGTTGAGTTATTCTGAGTTTATTTTGTTTGATTAAATTTCATTTATTTTTTTGTATATTTTTATTATTAACTTTATTTGGGGAGGTATCTTTGATAAGCCCGCTTGGGGTTTTTTTTCACCTCTCCAGCACTATCTTGTATTTTTTTTCTATGTCAATGTAATTGTTTCTAATTAATGGTGCAAATAAATAAAATAAATAAATAAATAAAAATAAAATAGGCTAAATAAATGTAACAATATATCATAAATACCCTTACTTGTCTTTATAGCGTGGATCCAGCAGCGTGGCTACAGCATACAGGGGCTCAGATTCCACATGACTGAAACGTCTGTGGACTGCATCCAGAAGGGTGGCTTTCATAGTCTGGATCCCATGCTCATCTTCACTCTCCTTAGTGAGAAACCTTATCAGGACGTGGACAGAGGGGACAACATCGGCTGCAGTAGCAGAGGCGGCACTGACATTAGTTGTTAGTTCTTCAAATGGGGTCAGAACTTTTGAGGTCTTCTCTAAAAGCCCCCACTGGTTTGCTGTTAGAATGGCTGGCATGGTGTTGTTTTCTTCAGATGAATAGGCATGGAGTGGCCGTTTTTGATGAATGAGGCTGTCAATCATGTACTTGGTACTGCTCCACCGTGTCTGGACATCCTGCTGGAGACGTTTTGGGGTGACGTTCATTTCTATTTGAAGGTCTTCAAGACTTGAGTAAGCCTTAGGGGAATGTTTAAAGTGGCCCACTATTTTTCTTCCATTGGCAACTGCATCACTTACAGCTCGCTGTGACAAGACCCCTTTGTGGACAACAAGCTGAAGAGTATGTGCAAAACATCCTAAGCTTGGCACACCCAGCAGATCCATAGCCTTTTTCATATTAGCAGCATTGTCTCTGAGAACGACATGGACCTTGTTTTTGTCTATCTTCCAGTCACGCAGCATCTCCTCCATGGCGTTCGTGATGGCATTAGCCGTGTGTGACCATCTGAACTCGCGTGCATGTAGCACAGCTCCCCGCAGTGTAAATTCGGCATCTATCCAGTGTGCAGTCAGGCTCAATAAGGACAGCGGACGATGGTCTGAACTCCAGATGTCAGTGGTGAAGCTAATAGCATTTGCTTTCTCCACATGTGAAGCAATACACTTTTGAACTTCTTTGTGCATCTGGGGTATAGTTTTATCCACGATGTAGTGGCGGCTTGGGATAGTGTAGCGAGGCTCGAGATGCTCCATTAAGCGTCTGAACCCGACATTACTCACCACGGACAGGGGCTGGTCATCGAGCACAATAAACTGGGCTATCTTTTCTGTTATTGCTGTTGCTTTTTTGCCGTCCCGTGGTAGTTTGTCACGCTTTCCAAACGCCTCGGACAGCGTTGGCTGTGTGAGAGGGCCATAGGTTTGTTTCTTCGTCTCCGCTGCCTTGCGAAAATCCTCATGCTGTTCCTTGTGATGCTTCTTCAAATGCGCAATGAGGTTGGACGTGTTAAACTTCCCCGGTTCTGAGCCACCACGAGAAACTTGTGCATGACAAATCTTGCACTCAGCTGCAGCGTCTTTCTCAGCGTTTAACAAAAAATACTGCCACACGGCCGACATTACTCCTGCTCCTTGCTACTCCTAGTTAGCACTGTTGTGATCACGTGGCCTCTGCTGCATGCTGGATCCGGGCGCCACTGGAAAGAAGAGCAGGAGCGGAGTCTGGAATGGACTGCTTATATCGGAGTGCTTATATCGGAGATTTTAGATGCATTCCGATGTAATCCGATACGTGTTTTTTTGCTGATATCGGACCGATATCCGATATCAATATCGGACTGGGACACCTCTAGTGTCATGTATACAATGTTATATATTTCTGTACCTTTACGATTCACTTTTCTTCGTCCATGGTGTCATGTTGCCTCTGGGACCCTCTGACTGACTGCTGACCTGATGCTCGTGCGGTTTTGACGTAATCACAAATAATTGAGGAACATTACGTGCAAAAGTCAGTGCATTGTGTTTTATTTTGAAACTACTGGATATTCCACAAGGTGACTCCCTATCTGGTGCTTTCTTAACGACAGTGAATTTACGAGGTTTGGAAGCGGCCACGCAGAAAATAGACCTGAAGCGCATCTCTTGCGCCTTGGCGCGCGCCGGCGGTAGAATTTGCCCAGTAGACGACAATGGGAGCGAAGTGCTCCGCAGTACGTTTCAGGGACGCTGTGCTGCGCTTTTGCGTCCAGTGGAATTTGGGGGTTAGAATCCATAACTGACTTAAAAACCAAAATGATTGATTTTTACAGATGAAGAATTTCCTTCATCTCCATTACAAAATAAAGTAAAAAAGACAAAACATGAGTGACATTATCAGGATGCTCTTTCCTACAACCATGCATGCATTCTTCACAGCTGCTGTATGTTTTTTCACAGACATATTGACCCAAACTAGTGTCACAAGAAGTGAGTCATGACAGTAGCATCCTTATCTTTTATCAAGGATTGGCAGGAAACAGAAGCACTGTAAAATCAAAAACAGAGAGAGAAAGTCCTTATGAGGGGAACATCTGTGACTGACTTACCCTCCAGCAGGACTGCCTTCTCCACTGCTTACTGTTATTGTAACCTCCACTTCCTTTTTCAACAAAGTTTACAGACACATAGTCCTGTCGGGGTGGGGGGTGCATGTCTGAGGTTCAGCCCTGAAAAGAGCGAGACACATAAACAGAAGTGTTCATGAGAGAGAAGTGAGCTGCTGGAGCAAGAGACACTGTGAGGCAATGCTAGACTTGAAAATGAGCTTGAAGTTGACCTCTGACCTAGGTAGTATAACCTGCAATAACTTCTGAAACACACCTGGTCACTGTCGCCGTGGCTCGAGTTTCACCAGGATTGGATCATATATCATATAATAAGCTGTATAAGCTGACATTATTCCAACTGTATCCTTTCACTCATTTACCAGCCACAGAACACTGCAGAAGATGGCCCTGCAGCCGCATTGTTGGTGAATTTTCTGCAGTCCGTCTAGGCGGAACTGATGTACTCACTGACTAATGTTTCCCACACAGACATAGACTGTTGCTCTGCAGTCTGCAATAAAACCTGTTGTCACAGGTGTTGTCACAGGTGTAGTTACACACATGTACTCACAGCTGATGAGCTGGGTTAATCCCACCCCATTGCAACTGCATGTTTACTTTACGTGAAGAGTGGTTGCCGAGGACACTAAAGTCGCGTTTGGTGTGTAGGCACTTTTATAATAGCACAATGTTTAGAAACATAAGCAAAAATCACCAGAGTCAAACCTCTCTGAAAACATCGTCTTCCTCCATACTTCAGCGTACAGCAGCTCTTCTCATGGTAACCACTCACAGCACTCATGGCAGGCACAAAGTGGTGAGCAACATTATTTGAGGGTGGGTTTTTCTGTCTCATTTGTTGCCTCTAAGGCGTCCTTTGTGTGTTTTTCATATTGGAAAACCAAAAAATATCAATATGGGTAATAATGAGCTTGAAATCATTGGCATATCAGATATTGGCAAAACTGCAATACTGTACAATGATGTGTATATTTGTGAATCAGTGTAACACTAAGACATGACACAAGGTCAATGTTTCCTTCAGCTCTTTATTGATCAGACCACCTTCAGTTAATCAATCTTTACGCCTGAAGTGACAATTCATAGTAAGCAGATCTCAAGACACTTTACATTTGGTCGCCTCTTGGAAGACATATGGCGGCGTCCTCGTCCCTGCAGGCGAGTACTCTTGGGGTTGCTTTGGACGTGCCACCTGGTTTCGCCAAATTTGAAAACTTTGAACTTTTAAGGCAACGTCGCATTTGGCCGTGCTGTGACAGCCAATCAGTGTTGTGTGGGAGTGTGACGACATTCGTATTGGGCTGTTTTTAGTTCAGATCACAGAGTGACAGTCCATGTCTGTGTGGGTTAGTGATGAGGACATTAGTTCCACCGAGATGGACAGCAGAAACCTCACAGACGATGCTGCTGCTGGGCCATCAGCTTCAGAGTTTTGTGGTTTGTAGGTGAGTGAAAAGTATACAGTTGGAATAATGTTAGCTAATACATCCTATAATATATGATCGCAGTGAAACTCGAGAAGGGGTAATGTCACTGAGCGACAACGACAGCGACCAAATGAGCTATTTATGGACAGGTGACGCACTCTTGGTCACCAAGTAGCACCCGGTGTGAATGCTGCTTTACCCTGAATTTTCCATAAAGCCTGTCTGCGGAGCATTGTGACAGCTCAGTAGCTTTGCTCTGAGGGTGCATGTCCTCACGGAGTGTATCCACAGTGCTGTGTGGGGCTAGAAGCTTGAACACAAGACCACAAAAACCAGATTGTGAGTTTTACGGAAAATAGGAAGAGCAGCAGGTAAACAGCAGGCCTGTGTCCTTCCCAGTGTTGATTTGCTATGAGCACTGACATCATTTTTCATGTTTCACTGTATTTTGAAACAACCCAGAAACTCTGAAGACTTTTTTTCTGTGTTTGGTCGATCTGGTTGGTGGACCTAGAGGGAAATGGACTCTCAGTTTGTTTCCTCTCAGTTTGTTTCCTATGATCCGGAGTGGAAGCGCACTGCTGGCCCACTCAGAACAAACTGATTGAAGAGACAGGGGGCAATCTGCCACAGACTGCGCGGTGTCTACGGATCTCAGAGCAGAGGTGTTATGTGAAAATTAGGGGTCACAGTAACAGCTGTCTGAAAAATCTGTTTAGCAGTTGGAAATCTTGAGAGAGGTGCTTAAAATGATCCTCCCTCCACCTTGACAGCTGCTCTTGTAACACAATCCTATATCTGTACTTGAGAACTGATTTCTGCACCTGATGGTTGAATATATAATTGTTAAAGCTGGTGTCTACGATTTGAAACCGCAGCCTGCCCCTCCTTCCCTCCCCTCTCCCCTCCGTGTTCCAAGATCCCGCCCCCAGCTCGTGTCGCCTCATATAAGCCCCCTCCGGCAGAGCTACGAGCGACTAGCACAATATATCAGCAGCAAACTCAATCAAAAACAGCTCAGCTCAACTGAAAGTATCAAACACGACAGACATCTCCCTTATAACACACAGCAGTAGCCATTTCAACTGGACCGGTGGCAATGCGGGTCTGGCGCCGCCAGAGCGGAGCCGAGTGTGGGGGAGGATTTATCTTTCTCAGCCTGTCCTCCCCAGCTCAGCTTACAGTGCTAACGATTAGCGGCTAACAGGCTAACCCGCTCCCCTACAAGTTATTAGCCCGTGCAGGCACAAACTAACCAGAGTTATTCAGCAGACATCTCCCACTGTAGTAAACAAAGCCATTACCTGATCAACCAGGGGCGAAACGGCCGATGCTGAAGGTCTGGCGGCGGCTGAGGCTATTCGTTAACCGTTAGCCGCTAACAGGCCTCAACCGCGGGCAGAGCTCCGTTGGGCCAGCAGGGAGAGGAGGCGGATTCGGGTTGGCGCTAGGCTTTTCGGCTCCATGATAGTTCAGTAGCTAACGCTGCTAGCTGCTCACCGGAGGTAGAGGGGAGGAGGCGGGACCATGGGCAAGATGCTGCGTACTGCGCAGTGAGGGAGACGAGGATTGGATGGACTCATGGACCAACTCACGGACCAATTAATAGTTGCAGGTTCTTAGGCTTGATTTGTCAGCTAGTATGCAGCTTTTCAGCGGATATACTGAATGGATTTTTTTCGTTCTTTTTGGTCTTTATACTGTGTAGATAGGACCATAGGACCATAACAGCCTTATAAACGGTGTTATTAATATGTACAAAGCTTCCAAATCGTAGACCATAGCTTTAAGTGAACTCTGTGTTAGTGGGGGGAGGGGGATCAAAATGGTGGTTTTAGCAAAGCAATAACGGGCCTTCCATGGTTGCTAAGGATGTCCCGATCCAATATTGATATCGGTCAAAAAAACAAATATCGGATTATATCGGCCTGCATCCTAAATCTCCGATATCAGCACTCCGATACAAGCAGTCCATTCTAATATATTTATTTTTTTTATTTTATTCGGTAGTAGAATATGCTTATGTTTAAGTTCAACACAGTGGTTATTTTGCAATTGGTGAAATATGTTTTTGTTTGATTTATTGAGGTCACTTTTCAGGGTCTTCTAATATTTTTTATTCATGTTGTTTTAGTTGTAGTATATTCTTATGTTTAAGGTTAAAATTTATTTAACCTATTGGTTAATAACAAATGGGTCAGTTTTCTCATACCTACTATTGCTGACTACTGTTCTCTGTTTGAGTAATCTGACCTGATCAAGCCTTTTCTTACAGTCCATACTACAAAATAGGTAATAAAAGTCTGTATGATTCCTGCTGATATCGTATCGGATTGATATCGGTATCGGCCAATACTCAAGGCTGCAATATCGGTATCGTATCGGAGGTGAAATAGTTGTATCGGGACACCCCTAATGGTTGCCTATGTGTACAACTTTGCAAGAAACAGATTTGTTGTACATCAAACATGAGAACTTCACAGCTCGACCCCTCTAGAACATTATACTCCCAAAATGCTGGCCTGCTCATGGTACCATCAATTTCCTGAAGTAGTATGGGAGGTAGAGCCTTCAGTTATCAGGCTCCTCATCTCTGGAACCATTTACCAACTATGGTTTGGGAGGCAGACTCCCTCTCTACCTTTAAAGCAGCACTACGGAAGATTCTCGCTTGACCGGAGCAAGAACACAACTACCCATGAGCGCTAGCGCGTGCATACTGCCATAAAGGTACAGATCTGCCGGTCGCGTGCATTTGTTTTGTAGGCAAATCACAGAAGCCAGGACTTCACTCAAAAGTATTCTTCTGTCTTCAGCGGCTGTTTGCAGGATGGATAGCGACGAGGTAATGTATTTATTTTTAACTAAATGATGATGTTAAAAATCGCTAAGTTCAACTTGGTTTTATTACCGTGAAGTCGCCCCCGCCCCCGTCCTGTTGAAGCGATAAAGTGAATAAAAGTAAAGACAACCACGAGCTGGCGATATCACACACTTGAAATAGGTCTAAACAAAACTACATACTGGTACGTTCTCACGAATACTGTAAATGGATGGTAAACAATCAACAAGTACTTACAAGTCCAGCAATAACAGGGCCAAGTCGGCATCGGTCGGACGTCCCTCCTCGTCTTTTATTTCATGCCAGCGAGTGTGAAATAAACCAAACCGATGTTTAATCTGGTCCGAGCATTCAGCTTGTTTTTCTCTCGCTTTCTTTGTACGGTATCCTCAAAATAAACTTTTCTTTTTCTTGCCTTTTTGCTGCCTCCGCCATGACTACAGCTCCGCGTTTGGCTTTCGCTGACACTTCCGTGTTTTAAACAAATCGGGAATCGGGGGAAGTGACGTAGCCTATGCCGTAAAGCAGTCCAAACTTGTAGTTTTTAGTGTGGCAGGATTCCCACCATCCACCCCAAAGTTACATAGTGCTAGTGAAAGCAATACAGACCACTTCAGAACACGACAGAGGTGTCATTCAACTTATTGCAAAGTGGTGGACCATGGCGATGAATATCTAAGGACTATATTATGTTTGAAAAACCACGTAGTGTTGGTTTAAGGTTATACTTAAAACATTCCTCTTTGATAAAGCTTTCAGCTAGGGACCAGCTTATGGTCCATAAATTAGACACATAGGTTAGATGCAATAGGCCTAGACTGCCAGGAGGGATCTGGCACACTGGGCTCTTTCTCTCTCACACTCTCTTTCCACATCTGCCTTTGCCTCTTTTGTTTGCTCCTGAACTCATTTCTGGCTCTTGTCTTGTAGGTGGCCTGGGATCCTTGGTGTAGACTTCCTGCTGTGAAGTCACGAAGCCTCAAAAAATACAATTACAGACATGACATATATTTGGCCATTTCATTAGACCCATTCCATTCCCATTATCATTATAGCTGTTAATGTAGATATTAGCATGATCTCTCTATCCATGGTTGATGCATCTACAGTAACTATTTTTATCACCACATAGGCATGAGATCCCTCTTGAAAATGGGATGTCACATCTCAAGAGGCTAACCTCTAATAAATCAGACGACAGGTCTATGGTTCATGGATCTGTCACTAACTTTAGTTCTTACTTTAGTCCACTTGTCTCCTCTAACCTCCCTTCCTTCGCCCTTGCACCCAACACAGCATCGTGTGGATTTGCTGTTCATCATGAGACTGGGATCCACATACAAGATTTCCTGCTGCTTAAACCCTTAGAAGTTTTTTTCTTGCTGCCATGATGGAGGGATTCATGATTGGCTGTATGGATTCATGTTGGGTGTTGGATGTATATATTTGTATGTATATGTATATGTGTATTTTATATATGTATATATGTATCTATGCATATATGTGTATCCATAAAATGAAGAGCTTTATGCTCTATTGTAAAGTGTCTTGAGATAACACTTGTTATGAATTGGCCCTATACATATAAAGATTGATTGGCTCTACTCTTTATTTTTGGTACAAATATGATGCAAATTTTCCCTCAAGCTAATGGTGATAACTGGACGTGAACAACAACAACAGAACCTCTGCTATGGGCATCTATGCTGTTCTACTTCCAAGTCAAAGTTAGAAACACTTTAGAGTATGTGCTGAACAAAACAAGCCAACAAACATAAAAACCGAGAATGAATCAGATTTGAATTAGCAATTGGCCCCCTGTTAGTATGGAAAATGTCCTTCTAGGACATTCTAGTCAAAGACAGTGTGGATGTGAGATGGTGTAAAATAAAAAGCACAAGTCAAATGTAGATTGTATGCCACTGTGGCTTTTAGATGAGTTTATGTCTAATTTGTTTGACTTGCTGCTAAATGCGAACATCCATTTTTACATTTATTGTGTCTCTGGAAGGAACTGTACTTTCCCCATTCCTCTTCACATTGTACACCTCAGACTTTCAGTACAACTCTGAGTTATGTCATCTGCAGAAATACTCTGATGACTCCGCAGTTATTGGGTGTATCAGTGATAGACAGGAAGCAGAGTACAGAGAACTGGTTGGTCAGTTTGTAAAATGGTGCGGTAACAATCATCTCATCTTGAATACCAACAAAACAAAAAAGAGATGATTGTTGACTTCAAGAGGAACAAGAATACACATAGATGTGTTTCCATCCTGGGAAAGGAGGTGGAGGTGGTGGAGGAAAACAAGTACCTTGGAGTTCAGCTGGACAATAGTCTTGAGTGGAAATGCAACTCTGAGTACATCTACAAGAAAGGTCTGAGCAGACTCTACTTCTTAAGGAAGCTGAGATCTTTCAACGTCTGTACCAAAATGTTGCACATCTTCTATAAGTCTGTTGTTGAAAGTGCAATCAGCTTCGCAGCGATCTGCTGGGGCAGCAGCATCAGAACCAGAGACTTGAAGAGAATCAACAAACTGATCAAGAAAGCTGCTTCTGTGCTTGGAGTAACTCTGGAGCCGCTGGAGCTGATCGTCGAAAAAAGAATAGTGCACAAGCTGATGAAGATAATGGAGGACTCTTCACACCCTCTCTTCACAACACGGTGATGAGACAGAAGAGTGTGTTCAGTGAGAGGCTTCTTCAGGTCCGATGTAAGACTGAGAGGTACAGACGATCATTCCTGCCAGCAGCCATCAGCCTCATGGACAAAGTCCAGAATTAATTATTGTTATTATTATTGTTATTATCATTATTATTATTATTATTATTATTATTATTGAACACAATCTGAACTACTACAATCCTGAATTTCCCTTTGGGATAAATAAAGTATTTTTCATTTTCATTCATTTTCATTTCAAAGTTTAAAGAGACCAGTAGTATAAAGTGGTTTCACATTCTACAACAGTGGTTATTTATTTATTACATTCTATTATTTTTTGTTAGAAATATGTTAAAGTATCGAGAGGTTGGCAGAGGGCAATCAAATAAGAGCAGACTGCAGTAATTACTGTAGGACGCTCTGACCAAAAACATGTCTCCATCATATTTGTCTGTTAAAAAAAAAGTTATTGGAGGTTAGCCTTTTCAGATGTGGCAACTTCTTTTGCAAATAGTCCCCTTTCTATATGGTTGTAAAGGTACTGTTAACGGAAGTATAACAAATACTAAACAGACTTAACAAACTGATTTGCAAGGCCAGTGAAGTTGTGGGGTGCAGCTGGACTATCTTACTGAGGCGTTACAGAGGAAGACGCTGTCCAAGCTGCATGACATCATGGACAATACTTCCCATTCCCTCTACAACGTACTGGACAAACACAGGAGCAAATTTAGTGTGAGACTCATTCCCCACAGAGCAAAACAGGAAGTTATTCGTGTTACTGCCAAACTGTGCCTCACCATCAAACAGTGTTGTCATATTTATATTCATATTGTACAGTTAATGTTAAATGGTATAAAGTCTTTGGCCTGGTTTATAGTCTCACTATGTTTTTCCCTTTCACTAGGGTAGTGTCATTATCTGGTATTCCTACTGCTATATTGCCAATGAGAGCAACTAAAACATCTGGATTTCCTCTTGGAAATCAATCAAATATGATCTGATTCTAATTCTAATCTAAATCAACATAAATCATGGATATAGAGACTGTAATAATATTAATATTAGCAGGTAGCACTATGACCTGTTGCTGTGGACCTACTTGACTTCAAGTGCTGCATACAATAATCATCAACAGAAAAACATTGTGTAGTATAAATTAAAATTTTTGAACCAGTTGAACCTATTTTAATGGCAGTTCAGGTTGATGCTGTTAGATTAATAAACATCAGTCAAGTTTAAGATAATTTTAGATTTTAATTTTAATATTAGAATGATCTCTTTATCCATTGTTGTTATTGATTGTACCTCCATAATAAATAATATATACCTTTGTAACCATACTAGGGATGTAACAGTTACCGGTAAAATGGTAAACCACGCTGGAATTTCCCACGGTAATCATTACTGTGTCCTATGAAATTATCATTAAACCGTGTTTGATTACTCCACTGTGTCAGTAACTCACGGTGATGCTGCTCTTGGACTGGAAAAGCCTGAACCATGTGTGTCTGCCCCTCAATGAAGCAGCCACCTCTCGCAGAAACAGAAGCATGCATGCGCAGTTTGCAATGTTTGGCCCCTGAAAGTTTAGAAGTTGGAGCTCTGCTCAGACTCCTACAGGTTTTTTCCACTCGAAACGGACAAAGTCCAAAGTCTAGTCGAAGTCAAAGTTTGGATTTTACAAAGATGTCAAGGGGAAACTGACTGACGACAGTCACCCTGTCTCAAACACCAAGCTGTGGTGAGAGACAAAAACTAAAAGTGCTGTTACTCCTAGAGTAAACAAGCAGAGAGAGAGAGAGGATTCAAAGAGCCATACTGGACTGAATTATAGGCGGTTTATCAATATTTTCTGTGTAAGTGATGTATAAAGGTTGCAAATAACAGCATTAGTATCAATCTGGAGTGTGTTCCTGCTGTTGTTTTGCTGTTTATTTGCCACGTTTTGCCGTATTTTGCAATAGATCGTCTTTTTCCATCATAGTTCATGTTTTATGGATTTAGTCAATCATAATCTGTATTAAAGGAGATGTCGAGGAGATCTGCCATGGAAAGGGAAGACCTGAGGAGAGTCATGAAAGGGGCTACTTGCTTCAGGGACTGTCATTAGAAAAAAAAATTGATATATATATAAAGACCTGGACATGGTCTAATATAATGAGCTCTAACATGGACACTAATGCTGCAGGCAAACTAAAATGTGTGAGTGTATGTGAAATAGGCTAATTTTATTTCGTCTCAAATTTTTGAACATGTTTATTTACAACTGCTTATGAAGAGAAACCTGATAAAGTTGAAATCCATTGTTTTCTTTCCTTGTAATTACACACTGTTTAAGCATTACAACATAATAATGACAAATACTTGCCAGAATTGTTTACTTTTATTTCTCATGAAAAAGTTTAAACAAAATTACTTATTGGACAGTTATTGACAAAAAAGGCAAAAGAACTGTTTGAATTACAATATTAAAGGAGTTAAATGATTTCAAGACTGTGTTAAAGTCCTTTTTCAACATTTTGAGCACACTGCGACAATACCCCGATAATAAAGATAACCGTGATAATTTAGGTATCAATAACCATGATATGAAATTTTCATACAGTTACATCCCTAATTCACACAGACATGTGGACCCTCTTTAAAATAAGATGTCACATCTCAAGGGCTTAACCTCGGTGAAATTATATTCAACAGAGACAAATATGATGAGGACAAATTTATGATTTGGGCTCCCATGGGTTAGTCACTATCATGGATTCTTAACATTAGGTCCTTTGTCTCTCCCTGGATGGATACATCTCTGGGGGTATGTGTGTTAACATATGAGCATATATGTGAATATAGTGTGTATCAATAAAATGAAGAGTATGGCTGCAGCCTGCTTTGTTGTAAAGTGCCATGAGATAACACTTATTATGCACTGGCGCCATTCAAAACAATGATTGAGTGATTGAGCACTGTTATGAAGTACAGACGACTGATGTGTCATGGTTACAGTAATATACATGACAAACTAATCATTTTAGAGTTAATATTAAGAACTGTATTGGTGGATTGGTGCTAAAGGCCAACATAGCTATTTATAATTTTAGTAGTTGAGGTTTTGTTTATTAAAGGCAACATATCATGCTTGTTTCTCATTTTCACTATGCCAGACTAGGATGCCTGTAAAGCATTTCTGCCCTCAGTACAAGTCATTTAGTTCCGTCATTGCCCCACAATAGCGTTCTCAAAATCCACATTTTAGGCCATTATGAGGCTCTTGTTGAAAAGCTCGGATCTCAGGATGACCTAAAGTTACATCGCAACATCACAGCCCTTTGTGCTCTGATTGGTCAGTTCTATCGGGGGTAGAGCCAGCCTGTCCCTCTTCTTCTACTGAATTTTCAGGCAGGCTCATAACAGTGAGCGCATATTGAGTCCCCCTACAGGCCAGAGCAGGTAATGAGTGAGTGTGAGCTAGGGAAGTATAAACCCCTACTGGACGGATGTGTTCCTCGGTGACGGTTTTGTGGCTAACAGACATCACAGAGGAGGAAGGCTGTGTCCGAAATGGCATACTAACATACTACTCATACTAAGTGTGACCTCAAAATGAGTATGTAGTGTGTTCACACTGGATAGTATGAAAAGATTGAGTGTGCAAGAAATACCCGGATGTATACTATATTGGAAAAATTGTTAAGTATGCGAGGTGGGCATACTACTCACACTCAACCGCCCCATAATGCATTGCGAGCCCCATAATGCATTGCGCCATACACGACCAACCGGCATTCAGCTAAAAATCGGCCACGAGCAAACTTCCCATTTTCAAAATAAATGCGTCTTTTATGATCTCCTTTTAGTTCTTTAATGCTTTTGTAAATGGGCTTTTGTTTTGGAGCCGACCGGAAGTTTGGCCGATAGCATAATAGCGGCATAGTGGAATGTCCGAAATGTCAAAATGAAATTTGTATCCGTGCGTTTTATGGCTCAAATGACTACATTTTGGTATTCTACGTGGTGACTTTCTCGCCTAAAATGCTCTCTGAACTTTCAAATGTGGTGAATCAACAGAGATATTTGATAGCCTGGTGTGCTTCTGATTTTTTTCGTCAGAGGTTTGAAATGCATCATGGGAAACTTAGTAGTATACTACAGTGTGAACGGTTGGCATTCTAATCATACTTATAGTATGTAGTATACAGTATATACACAATGGGTTTGTAGTATGTATTATGTTAGTATGCCATTTCGGACACAGTCAAAGTGTTTTATCAGACTACTCCAATCAAAAGAAAGGTATCTCGTGTCGTCACGACGTTTGAAATCTCGCAGACATCTCGCAATGACCTATTTTCAGAGGCATCAAATCTCGTTCTAGGATATCAGAAAAAATACAATATCTCAATTTTTTTAAAATCAAGGGGGTGCAAGGTCTTGTTTTCAAATGTATTATATTATATGTAAGTATTAAATCATGCATCAGCATGATATGTCTCCTTTAAACGTAATATAACTTACAAATAAAACTCCTGATCATAGGTACCATAAGGGCTGGGGATAGCACGAGTAGCTTCATAGCTGTCAGCACATCTGGCAGCAGCTCTGATAATCAACAGGCTGATGAAGCAATCACTGTTAACCTAAATGTGACTAAATATTAATATTCAAAGGTTACCTGTGTATTTTAAGAGCCTTGTGAATGGCTTGTCACGAGTGACTCTTACATCAAACTGACGATAACTTACCTTTGAAACGAGAAGTAACCTCTGGAGTTCCACCGCTGTAGCGACTACCTCACTTTCGCTTCCCTGGCACGGAGTGACGTTTCGGCGGATTCACAGCCCCACTGTGGACCGAGGCATGGCTTGAGGCCTAACACAACCGATAAGGAGGATGTTAGAGCACACACTTTTTTACTGTAACTTAACAGCAACAACAGTTTCACACAGAGTCAGAGCTAGGCGGACTTGGTTTTTAGATTCATAATGTTAAAATAAAAAATATTTATTAAAATTTACCTTGTAAAGTATCCACTGTTGACGTCAGATGTCTCCACCAGCAGCAGGAAACAGGTCTGCAGCTGCCGTTAGCTTATCGGTCCTGAAACAGCCCGCGGGTCTCTCTACATGATAGAACAATTAACCATCACTGATGAAGATCATTTACTCGGATCTGCTGCTTTATAGACTTTTACGATAAAATAAATAATGCACTGAATGTGATCCAGGTCCACTTGTAGCTCTCGTTGGTGATGCTCACTGACATCAGCGTATGTGCTTAATGAACCTGTGCTGCGTTCAGGGACCCCCCAAAAATGTTGTAAATACCATAAATATGGCTACGTTATGGAAGGGAAAAGCACTCAGATAAATAATTACACCAGAATAAGATAACATACTGTTTTAACATGATGCTCATTTTTCTTTATTTGTAAATACAGCCTAAATGTTGATTCATGTTGTTAAGTTATACATCTTATTCTATTTTCTCTAATTATTTTTTTTACAGTCATTTATTAAGTTATGTTTAATCTTTGATGCACCTACTTGGTTTCTTATCCTTCCTGGTCCTTTTTTTTTTTTTTTTTACCCCATTCCCCCCTTTATAATCATCCCTTATTCACTCCAATCTTCCTGATGTGTTTTCCTCATCTGTTTGTTTCCCTTTTGTCTTATCATAAAAAAAACCTTCTTTGTTAATGTACATGTTGTCAATTTAACCTGTATAATTTCATATATTCATCTAGTACTTAAGTTGTATATCACTTTTATTCATGTTGTTCCTTTATGTTACATGTTTGGTTTCTTACGTGTTGTCTGTTTGGTCTGATTGTTGATGTTTATTTCATTGCTCACTGGATTTTTGACTGTTTTATTTCTTAAAGCCTTTTGTAGGCATGTGTTGTTATCATTGTCATTTTATGATTACATCAGCTTTTACAATAAGGTAACTTAAGCTTAGACCAAAAACATTAAGTGAAAAAATGGAAATGAGTAGTAAAACAAATTCCAGGACTGTCATAACCTTGCAGGAGTAGGAATCACGCTTGTGTAAACTGGTCCATATCTTCTTTTGTCTTTAATGGCAACATTTTGGTGAATTACATAGCACATTTAATCTTGAGTCTTTGTTTTGTTTATATTAAACCATACAAAGATCATTTCAGTTTAAAATCTGGAGACAAAAACATTTTATACACGTGACACCCCCCACCCCCCTTTTTTTCTTTTTGAAGAGTGGCACATCAGAGCAACCTGGTATAGTAATGTAGAAATTTGTTTCCTGTATAAATGAAAAAGAGAATAACACACGTTTTTCAGGTAAGTAAATGAAAGGACAGTAAACATGATCATTTCATTACTTTTTATTTCATGAATATAAAATGTTAATAACAAAAAAACTTGCACAATTATGTACAACTATAAAAGCAGAATCCCTTCATTTAATGCTTACAGCTGCACTATAATAAATAGCTTTTGCCTCCTTCAAGCACTGTATTAGTTTTACAGTCTGCTTTTCTTTTCTCCTATTTTCATGCAGCTGTTTATGAAACTAAAAAAGTCATCCGCCCTGTGCCAAACAGAAGGCATATACACTTAGGGAAAAACTGCAGGACAAGAACACAAGTGGACAAGTGCAGCATAAATCCTGGTGAAATGGACAGATATGAACTCCTTTACATGATGGTCTGTTGCCCCCTGACGGTCAAGAAGATGAAAACAACTATTGCACCTTGGTATTTTTTCAGCTGTGGTCAACTTTTTTGACTCTAGACATCAAACTAAACATCTGAACTTGTTTGAAATCTAATAAACTATTAGGGATCCAAACAACCAGAAATTTAAAAAAAATACACAAGATGATTACTGAATGAACATGGATATGATGGCAATAATATAGAAAAAACTAAGTTCAAAATCTGGAAAAATTATGTTTTGCAGTAGGGTAGTAGAAAATTTCACACTGATATATTTAAGGCTTGTGGTCATGTAGCCATTTTAAAAAGGTAAAGACTGTATACCTGGAAAAAAAAAAACTTTCAAAATATTTTTTTTTAGTGATATGAATAAACACAATTTTGAAACTGTGTCCTTTTCTATTGATCTCATTTTCTCATTGTAATAAAGCTTGTTTTGATGTGATAGTAAGATTACTTCTTCAAGGAATAGTTTGGTATTTTCAAGTAGGGCTCTATGAGGTATATGTCAACCGTAAATACGTTTTCCACGTCGACTATGGTCTGTTCTGGCCTGTAAAGAAATAAAATCCTCGAATGCAGGGCAATGCAATGCTGCGGAGGGAGAAAAAGCTCTAATCCTTGGCCCCCATTTGTAACTGTTGCTCGGTTAGACAAAATCTATTGTTGCTGCCTCTTTCCCCTTTGAACAAAAGAAAGCATACTTTTGACTAACTTTTATTCTTGATCTGGTTATTTTTAAGATGTTGCCTTAGTGAAAGTATATAAACAAAAGTAAGTGAAGTTTATAAAAAAAAACTCAAAATCTGTTAAAATAACTGAAAATATAACTGATGATGGACCTTAGTGACATCATCTGGCTTTGGCAGTTTATAGTGACAATTTTTTTTTTTTTTTGTTACTAAGCTGACTTTGTATTTTTCAATATTATTTCACCATGATGCAGCAGAATAGACACAGTCTGACTTGAGTAACCCAGCGATGGCTGATTTGTTTGTGTTTATTTTGCACAGTAATGATTACACTTTTATTGTTTCGGTCTCAGAGTGGCTCAATTTCAGACCAATCGCAGACATCGATTGTAATGAAATGTTTTGAGAAAATTGTTAAATCTGAAATTCTGAACATGCAGCATGACGTTGATCCCATGCAATTTACTTATAGGCCCAACAGAGGGGTAGAAGATGCTACATGTACTTTTTTAATTTGCTTTTTAAACATATCTAAGGGGAAAGAAACACATACAAGGCTTTTATTCATTGATTTTTCAACTGCTTTTAATACAATTCAATCCCATGTTTTAGCCTCAAGGCTTTTAGAGCATTTAACATAAACAACAATTTTGTTGATTTGGATTTTAAACATTTTAACGAAAAGGACAGAGAAAGTGAGAGTGAATGGAACTGTCTCGAATCTGATTACATCCTCCACTGGATCCCCACAAGGATGTGTGTTGTCTCCTCTCCTGTTCATCCTTTATACAAACATGTGCCGTAGCGGCAGAGAGGATGGAACCATTTTAAAGTATGCAGATGACACAGTGATTGTCAGCCTGCTGAAAAACAAAGAGAGGACCCATAGCCCAGTTGTTGATGACTTTCTGGACTGGTGCAATAAATCTTTCCTTGAAATGAACATTTCAAAATCGCAAAAACAGGGATTCCAGTCAAGAGGCCACAGTGTTAAAAGGTCAGATAGAGGAGTATGTCAACACATATAAATATCTTGGAACTAACATTGACAACAAACTGAACTTTGAGGAAAACTGTGAAGCTGTGTGTAAAAAAGGACACCAGCACCTCCTCTGTTTGAGAAAACTGTCCACTTTTAACATTGACAGGACCATGCTGACCTTGTTTATCGTGCTTTAACAAATCAGTTTTAACTTTCTGTCTTGTTTCATGGTTTGGAAATGTGTCCTTGAAAACAAAAACTGTTTAAACCAAATTGTGAAATGGTCTTGTAAACTAATTGGAGAGTCTCAGCTTCCTCCAGAATCCCTGTATGCCAAACAGCTACAGTGGATTGGTAACTCTATTGTAAGAGATTACTCTCACACTCTCAAAGGAGAGTTTCAGCTGTTCCCATCAGGTTGGAGGTTCATGGTATCTGCTTGTAAAACTAGACGCTACAAAAACAGCTTTGTACGAGCAGCCATCCGTGCCATTAACAAACGAGAAAAATTGTAACATTACCTCACTAATGTATTTATTCCTTGTACAGTTTCTTTCACCCTGTTTTTATGAATGGCACATATTTATCTTTTAGCTTGGTTTGACATATTTTAGGTCTTTTTTACCTACTGATGTTTTAACTTATCTTGCTTTTTATCTCAGGGCTGTCTTTGTTGTTCTTTAAGTATAAGCACTGTCGTCACTTTGTCTTGCGTCATTTTGTGTGTCTACAATACGAGAGAACTCACTCACTGTAAACTGAATTTACCCAAGGGTACAATAAATATTCTGAATCTGAGTCCTCTTGGGTACAACTATGGAAGGCTCAGACATAAAGAAGTTTGGACCTACTTAATAGTAGCACTGAGTCTTAACATCCCATGGTATTGGATCTGAAGCAGCTCCTCCATGATGTGGTATCCTCTCGACTCAGCTTGAACTTACTCTGTTATTTTAGTTTTCCATTAGGGATTGTACCTCCTCCCTGTAACACAGATTCTTGTATCACCTCCAGTGGGGTTCAAAGTAAGCTGAGCTGAGACTGAAAGGGACGCTGAAACATTGTCTACCTCTGAATGGTCAGAGTATCACCCTGAGTTGAGGGAAATGCCAGCCGTTGTTGGCTTTGGGATGAAGTATGACTGTTTAGACAGTCCTCTGCCCTGAACATTTGAACTATACATATTTAAAAAACATATCATGGATGTTTAGGTGTGTGGATCTGTTCTTTTTAAAGTTTATCAAGCGGTTTGTCAAAAAGTTCAATTTTGTCATCAATATTGATGTGGACTGATAATATTTTGATCAATACCCATGCCATTATTGACTCTGCCTGTTGATTACATTCTCCCTTTTCAATTCTTCTGGGTTTTCTGTTTGAAAAGTTAGCCAACAAAATATGTCAACAATGTCACTCCTGATATCAACTGCTGCACAGACTGGTGGCTCAACTGCTTTTTTTTAAACTCTTTATGTGTAAAAAAGAAACAAACAAAGAAGCCACAACTTTGACCACTTTTGTCTCATGTTTGCCATGACTACTTCTACTATCTTGTTGTCGACTGTACTGACTGCCTCTCATGAAAGTGTGATGGAACTGATTTGAAAAGCTTGCATTGAACCAAATTGAGTGCATTGATTAGGATAAGTGTAAAGATAAATATAATTTCCATTTGCTAGTTGTTATAGATCCTCAACTGGAATTATTTTTTGATTCCAACCCTACGTCAGCAAAGCATTGATTGGATTCGTGAAGATCTTTTGACATCATCCAATGGAGAGGCTGGGCCTCAGTGCTGAACCGTTTGTGCCACAGAGAATTGTTACCTACTAAGTCCAATCTCCTTTGCTGAACAAAAAACAAAGTTAAAGATATCCAAATTCACTCTTCCTCTGTTTTTTTTGATTGCTATGTAGCACCAATTGAAAAATACATGACTGCTCATTCTGGACGAGTTGACCATCCCAGCCAAAAACTTCCCCTTTAAAGCCTCAATATCACCTTCACTTATCTTCATCCATATAAGCACATTTACTCGCAGTTACAGAAAATAGTCTACGTACAGAAAACACTGTTTGAGGCAAAAAATTGATCCTGTATTTAAATATAAAATAATAAAAGAGGAAAATATAAATAAAATGGATGCCACAAACACATCATAAAAACAAAAAGTACAAAAATTTTAAAGAGTCAAGAACTTCAGATTGAAAATATCCCTGGTCTAAAAAAGTAGGTGGGCCAATGCCCAGTCTGCACAGAGAAAAGTTATGCGCCTTGTCTCCTGTCTTTTCTCCTCCCTGTGCTGGTTAGAGAGGAAGCACAGCCTCTTCTCAGAGTTTCACTGGCCCCGTTTACATGGGTAGTTTTCCTCGACTGAAATCGATCAGATTAAGTGAATCTGACTCGATCTGTATACATGAACTTTGAGTAAGAGATCCACGTTTAATCCGCGTTTGCATGGCCCCAGCTGAATCCGATTGTATTGTTTGTTTTTTTTTACATGCGCAAAAGGTCACTCTGCGACTACCTGCAAGTGTAAGAGAAGAAGAGGTGCACTTCCTGCTTCCCATTTACCTCTAGAAAGATGGGTCCACGTCATGTTTTGTTGGGGACGCTTATTGTGCTATGGTTACATATATTTGAGGCTCTGAAGTCATTTTTAACTCTCACAGGGTTTCTATTAAAAAGTTTGTTTCCTCCACCGTCCAGTTCTTCTGTTTGTTTGCCATGTTTGTTTGGGCACGCTCTGCGTACGTCACTACGTGCCTTTTACGTACTACAGACCGAACAATCCTCTCTACCAACATCAACCCAATCCGCTCTACTCAGCAGTCTACATGAAGCATGGAGCGGATTATCAATCGGCGTAGACTACCTCTTACAATCCAATCCGAAATACAATCAGATCTGGTTGAATCCGATTGGCTAAGGTGTTTACATGAGACATTTCTTTTTTTTTTTGTAACTTTTATTTATCAATTATCAAACAGTTATAAGTGCATTGGTACAAAGCATATTATGTCATTTCTTTCTGTTTTGAAATGAACATAAACAACCCCCCCATCCACCCATCCTACCCTAACCACCCTTACAATAAAATAAAAGGATATACAAACTTTGTACATGAGACATTTCTAATCTGATTAACCTTTCAATCTGATTGTAAAAAGGATTTTTTGACCCATGTAAACGCGGCCACTGTGAGCACCAACAAAGCTGAATCAGTGAACCTGAAAATCATTTTGCACCTCAAAAACAATGCCATCCATTAAAAAAGTGCTTTAAATAGATTTGTGGGTTACAGTATTCCTCGCAGACAAAATCTTTCCAGAACAGCAGAAGGCCCTCTTAGCTGAAGCACGCTGGTCCGACTGTGAAGCCAAACTCCTGAGCAACATTTTCATTTCCAAACACGGCCAAATCCCTGAGAGGTAGCAGGTCCAGGTCCTCACTTTCAAACTGAAAGACAGATTCTTGGGCTCCTGAATCTGAGTGCTGTGACGGCTAAAAAAGAAACAGAGAACACAGCTGATCAGAAATTAAGGATTTTTTTTCTTTTACATCTGGTGATTGTCTGGGGTCAGTAATGTTGAAGATTCCCATTGTCATGGGAAAAATGTCATTTGCACATTAATAATTTTGTGGGTACGGGAAAAAAATATGTACTTTGGTGACAGGTTTGCTCAACAATGAGGTGAGCTGTTTGAGGAAAATATAAGCTTATATGACCTTTTTCATCCTCACTCGTTGGTCCATAGACGACTGTCCAATATGGAAGGTGAGACGCTACAACTGGTTTGAGCAAGAACCCAAAGACCAATGCCTCAAAATAAACATTGTATTTTTGCTGCAGTTTATCTAAAAAGCAATTTCTAATTGACAAAGGGAGTTCATAATTATCTGAAAGTAGCCTGGTGCAGTATCGTGGAATGTCAAGAATACTACTCACTGCATTGTTCATTTCATAAGTGAAGATTCACAGCTCTATCATACATGGTGCAGTTTTTTGGCTTTTTTTAATCCAAATTTAGGTGAAAAATAAATGCATATTTGCATGTTTCCTTTGTATGGATTCATGGTCGCGCAGTAGTATTTTGAAGTGAGCCAGTTCCAGTGAAGAAGGTTAGGCTGGCCTTACATCATTAGGCTATGTAACTGCCAATGTTACTACAACCTTGAGTTGAGCTTTGCATTCTGGGAAGGTAGTAAGCAGGCTCAAGTAACAACAAAACAAGTTGTTGCGTACGAGTAGAGGTCGATATCTCATAGAAAAGTATAAATGAACATATCAGTGCTTGACCCAACTTATTATATTAATGTGAAAAATCTCAGTGTAGGAAGAAGAGAGGCTTTCGACACTCACCCGTGTGTGTCTCGGTTTCTGGGTATATCGTATCTTATCTGCAAACACCCTGCTTGACTGGGATCAACTGGAAGCAAGCCAAGACCACCATTTTCAGGTGAGCTAAGCGTGAGAAAATAAGTTTCATAGACTACAAGAATACTGAGTTCATGCTGTCAGTAATCTTAAGATTAACAGAGGATAAAAGTGTTCGCCCATGATCTAAGTTCTTTTTCAGTTCTTAAAATCATAAATACATTCAAAAGTAATGCTTAAGATGCTTAAAGAATGTTTTAGAAAGCTTGATTACTTCATTCCTTGTGTGATGGAAATCTTGCACACATTTAATATTTACTTGATTAATTCTGTAACTTCAACTGTACTGCTGTGTGAATGACTTGGTGAACTCTGCTGTTTCACCCCCCACTGTAAAAATCACCCACTGGGCACAGAGGTCAGGGAGAGATCTGGAATAACACTGGAGATTACACCTAGGAGTAAGTTCCTGAGGAGAATCTCCATCTGTTTTATTATACCCCAATTAACAGCTGATAAGGAGTTCTGTGATGTTGTTTTTTCTCCTGCCCTCAAAGCCAGAGGCCTCCTGGCGGTATACAAGGGAGAGTCCCATTTGGTTCAGTGGGACAATACTCTGAACTGCTCTCTGCCGTGTGCTTCTCTGTATTGTCTCCTTCTCATGAGAATTAAAGACATTGCTACCTTTTCAGTCTTGTTTTTTGACTCTCCATAGGCAGAGCGTAATTTCCTCAACACTTGTAAAAAAAAAGGCAAAATTTTGTTGTATTTCTCTGGGCTCCCTATAAGCAGACAGATTGATTGCTTTTGTCTAGTTCTCACTACTGGATAATTTGTGGTATTTTTTGGTCTATTTAAACGTTCTTGACAAGGAAACATCATAAAGTTGCTCTCATTATTATTTCTTTTGTTTTTCACGGGTCCACTTCTGACACTGACAAAAAGCCACACAATGGCCGACAGCTCATGCTTCTATATCCTCCTTTTGTTGTGAAGATGCCACAGTGGTTTTGCACAGCAATGCTATAACAACCTCTTAAAGCTCAGTTCTACTCATGTAGTCCATCAGTTGTTGTGAACACAATTACACTTTTTCATACCCATTAACAGTCTCTGAACAGCAGTGAGACCAATCTGAGGTGAAATGTGTAGAACTGGGCTCGAACCCACAACCTTCAGAGTGATGGTGGGTCAAACTAACAGACAATGCCACCAACAGCCCACAAACAGGGCCATAGACACAGTAGTGGAAGTAACAAATTACAAATTCTCAAGTTACTGTAATTAAGTTGTTTTTTGTCCTTGTATTTACAGGAGTATTTTTTCAAGAGTGTAATTTTACTCACACTTGAAAACAATTTAAACCATGTAATCTACTTTGGTACTTTTAAAATCAAAAGCCGATACTGAGTTCACCCTCTCCCAAGATGCAGGACTAATAGACTTAAGTATTCTTTTGTCCCTGCTGCCATAGGTCTTCTCAACAAGTGATTTACTAATCTGCTGCTATATTTACTACTGTCCTCTGTGTAATATGTTGTTGTTACTGTGATTGTTGTTGACTGTTCTTGCTGTTACTGCTGACTGTAGAGCGATTTGCCCCACGGGGACAATAAAGGCTCCTTGAACCTTGAACCTTGAACCTGTGTCCATGTCTAGTGACTGGGCCTGGGTTGTTGTGACTACTATTTTGGGGTTTCAGTTCTTGTACTTCGCTGTCTAATGTTCCTGCCTGCTGTCAAAGCACGTCCTAAACCAATGTTTTGAAAAGTGATATACAAATAAGGTTCATTATCTTTATTATTATCACACCCACAATCTAAAATAAATACTCAAACCTTTCATCTGTACCTTTGAAGCCTACAAGGCTGTACTATCGTGACCGCAGCAATTCATCTATGATGTAAGGAAAGGACAACTGCACTGCAGCAGCAGCCACAGGTTTCTGGAGGTAACATACTTACACAGCAGAGTAGGGGGTAATTTATAGACAGGAGATTTGCCTCCCATGACCTCTGCTTGACCTGTGTAACCTGTAGCAGTTGGAGGGAGAGCAAGCAATTGCATCTTTAACTGTGAATTCACCTGTGATGTTGTTTCAAACATTTTATACAGCCAAACACGTCGGCTTTGTAAAAAAAACACGAGAGAATAGGAGAGTCGATAAATTCAGTGCAATTGTGACCTTGTTCTCTAAGTGGGGAGATTTTTACACAAAATATATCTGCTGGATGTTGTTATTACTGTTTTGTGGCTCCAGACAGATCTTTTTGGTGGGAGTGGTCTTAAAATGGCCCTTTTGATTTGAGAAGTTGCAGACCCCTGCTTTGAGAAATGAGTTTTAAACATACATGTTCTACACAGGTTGAATTGAATGCCTGCTACTGATGACACAATAAAACATCCATCGGTTAAAAAGTAACTTGTACTCTGAGTAGTTTTAAGAAGAGTCCTTTATACTTTTACTTAAGTATATTTTTAACACCTGTACTTCACTTGCAATCGAGCTCAGTTGAAACAAAGTTACAGTACTTGAACTTGAGTACACATTTTCAGTATTTTTCCACATTTTTTACAGCCAATTATCTGCCATTAAAGTATCAGCCAATCATTCACTGTGACTTACCACACAGTCTCTCAGCGCCCCCAGGTAACTCTGCGTCCGAGTGTCTGCCAAGAACTTTATTTCCCTCTCCCTGAGGCTCTGTCTACTTCCTGGATGACAGGAGTAAGTGATGGTCTGAGAGGAGAACCTGCTGTTCAGACGCAGAAATCTCATCTGCACCACATCTGCTCCCCCAGGATACTCAAACTGGATAGAAGAGTTCTGCATGTGAAAGAAGTGAACCAATCTCAAACCAGTGCTATAAAAATCTGAATCAGGAGCTCACCTGGAAGCCATCTTCGTTTTGACTCAACCAGTGAAAAGACATGTTGGTGCCAGAATCCTTTAGCCAGGCTTTGACTGGAACCTGTACAGAGTGATATGTAGATGTGGATGTGTGTACAGAGACCAGGGGAGGTTTTCTCATCACTCTGAATATCACAATCAGAAGGTTAGTATTAGATTTAGTGTTGTCTGGAACCCAAAACCGTTTACATGGTAGAAAAATTCACTGCTTGTATCTGGGATTGTTTTTATCCCACAATGCTATAGCCCTAAATACTCGGGATGCAACAACACTTTAGCTGGGTAAGGTTTTCACTTTGGTTTTGACAGTTTTGGAAATTGGGGTGCTTTTTTTTAAAAACAATTCTTACAAATTCTATGGGAAATTATCCAGAACAATCGGAGGAATAGACTTTTTTTTAAATTCTTGATTTCTTTATTTGACCTTAAAAGAGAAAAAAATGTCTTCAAACAACCTTGAAGCTTGTTTTGATGTCACTGAACATATTGTACTATAATCATTAAAGGAGACATATCATGTTGATGCATGATTTAATACTTACATATAATATAATACATTTGAAAACAAGACCTTACACCCCCTTAATTTTCAAAAAATGAGACATTGTATTTTTTCTGATATCCTCGAACGAGATTTGATGCCTCTGAAAATAGGTCATTGCGAGATGTCCGCGAGATTCCAAACGTCGTGACGACACGAGGTACCTTTCTTTTGATTGGAGTAGTCTGATAAAACACTTCGGCTGTGTCCGAAATGGCATACTAACATACTACATACTACAAACCCATTGTGTATATACTGTATACTACATACTATAAGTATGATTAGAATGCCAACCGTTCACACTGTAGTATACTACTAAGTTTCCCATGATGCATTTCAAACCTCTGACGAAAAAAATCTGAAGCACACCAGGCTATCAAATATCTCTGTTGATTCACCACATTTGAAAGTTCAGAGAGCATTTTAGGCGAGAAAGTCACCACGTAGAATACCAAAATGTAGTCATTTGAGCCATAAAACGCACGGATACAAATTTCATTTTGACATTTCGGACATTCCACTATGCCGCTATTATGCTATCGGCGAAACTTCCGGTCAGCTCCAAAACAAAAGCCCATTTACAAAAGCAGTAAAGAACTAAAAGGAGATCATAAAAGACGCATTTATTTTGAAAATGGGAAGTTTGCTCGTGGCCGATTTTTAGCTGAATGCCGGTTGGTCGTGTATGGCGCAATGCATTATGGGGCTCGCAATGCACTATGGGGCGGTTGAGTGTGAGTAGTATGCCCACCTTGCATACTTAACATTTTTTCCAATATAGTGTACATCCGGGTATTTCTTGCACACTCAATCTTTTCATACTATCCAGTGTGAACTCACTACATACTCATTTTGAGGTCACACTTAGTATGAGTAGTACGTTAGTATGCCATTTCGGACACAGCCTTCCTCCTCTGTGATGTCTGTTAGCCACAAAACCGTCACCGAGGAACACATCTGTCCAGTAGGGGTTTATACTTCCCCAGCTCACACTCATTCATTATCTGCTCTGGCCTGTAGGGGGACTCAATATGCACTCGCTGTTATGGGCCTGCCGGAAAATACAGTAGAAGAAGAAGGACAGGCTGGCTCAACCCCCGATAAAACTGACCAATCAGAGCACAAAGGGCTGTGACGTTGCGTTGTAACTTTAGGTCATCCTGAGATCCGAGCTTTTCAACAAGAGCCTCATAATGGCCTAAAATGTGGATTTTGAGAACGCTATTGTGGGGCAATGATGGAACTAAATGACCTGTACTGAGGGCAGAAATGCTTTACAGGCATCCTAGTCTGGCATAGTGAAAATGAGAAACAAGCATGATATGTCTCCTTTAATGTCCGCTTGTCAGGGCTTGTTAAGGCTCTTTTAGTTTGTTTCTAATGTTTATCCAGTCCACTTCTTATTTAAATTATGTCTTATTATTTAAATGCAACAAAAATAAACGGAATACAGCAACTGCAGCAAAAAATACAAACAAAACAATATTCTTATTATAGTTTTTATAAAGGCTACGCTTTTCCAAATTTATCATTTCAACAGCTTCAATAATCCATTTTTTGTGAGATGGTAGTGTTATTGGATCCAACTTTTCAATAGAACTTTTTGTGATCATACATGAGGTGTGATATTTTTTTTCTTCTGTTTTTACACTTAACACTTATATTTTTGCCAGATATACAAATGACCATTTTGATTAGCATAGGAAATTCCACTAAGTACAGAAGTGTACAGAACAAAAAACTAAAACTAAAACCTTTGCTTCTGTATTTTGAACTTTTGGCTGGAAAATGGCTGAAACTCAGCTGGCTTTTAGGGAGAGAGGAAAATTTAAGTGGCTGCATCTGTGCCTACAGTGAAAGGAACGAGTCTGGGCGTGTCTGTGCAGCCACTGCAAACATTTAAGCACAGTCCTGTAAAGCCAAATCCACATCCACTTTCTGAGAAGGATGGTCAGACACAGCTTTACAAAGATTTACACTGAAACAGACAGTTTTGAGTTGGGTAACATTAAGTTTATATCAATTCTGATTTTAATTCTGCTCGTCTATTCCAGTTCAAGTTCTGATGCAAAATTTTTGGGGGATAAAATAAGAGGAAAATTTGAATGAGAATGTTAATGAATATTTTGAGAATAATAATCTGCCTGCCAATAAACACTGGCCATATTGTATGATACATTGACAAATAAATGGCAACCAAAACTATTAAAATAATTAAATTTAAAAAAACTACTGAATGCATTTGTTTTATTTTTCATAAGGTGTTACTGTTTCTGTTGTTTACTTTCAGGGATTTCAGATTAAACATGTTACCATAATGATAATATGAAACCGTGTTAAAATCTATAATTATTTCTTTGAAAATCCGGAGATGAGTCATGTGATTTACAGAAATACTGCTGGTCTGTGGTAGGAGGTCAGAGTGCATGGAGAGAACCCACGCATGCATGGGAAGAACATGCAAAGGCCCTGCCTGACCCAGGGATCGAACCAGCAATCTTCTCACTGTGATGCAAGTGCACTACCTGCTGCATCAAAGTGCTATCTAGTGGTGCTATAGTAAAAGCAAAGTAGTTAAATCACTAAAACATTTTAATGCACATTAAAAAACAAAAAAAGGATATCCGTTTTGCCAAGCCATGTTTCTAGCAGGGCTAGAACAAAGGGGTTTATAGGCATGACAAAATGAAATACCTGAGTGGATTTCAAGGTATTTGAAAACTTTAAAAATGTGTTCTTTGGACATCTGGGAGCAGGGTAATCTAGCTGAAAAGTACTAAATCATAGAGACTTTAACATGAATTTACCCGAGGCTGCAGGGGAGACAGACATGTTCTTGGTTCTGCTGTGAAGTCACAGAAAACCTGGAAAGCATCGGCTGGACTTCCCTGGTTAGGATCGATGTAATACATGCCTGAGAGAGGATAGAAAAATTCTTACAGCGTGTCAACAAGTTTCACTGCATGATAATAATACAATAATAATACAAACAAACACATTGTACCCCTTTGTGTGAGTTGTATTCTGATTATTTAATTGGACAGTCTGTTAAAGTATGAAGATTTTTGTCTGTTTTGTTTAATATAAATTACAGGCTTACATCATTTCCAGTTTCAGTCTCACCATTAGTGTAGTTTGGGTGAGCAAGCCACAGCTCCAGGCATGTAGCTGCCGGGTGCTCTCTGGTGCCGTCTGGAGGGTCTACAAACCAGCGCAGATCCCTCTGCATGGCATCCAACAAAGTCTGCATCAGGGCGTAGTTTGGTCTGTCTGACATGAACATCTGAAGTGTCAATCACAAAAGTCAGAATGATGTTCAATGTGCATTTTGTGTGGAAGTTTATTCAGTTATGTTTTTCACATCTTATTTGTTGTTGCCAGTCAGTGGATCTGGATGAGGAGGAATGCTACAGACTGGGGCCAAGACAGGAGACAAACATTTTAAAGGGATACACCAACTCTTTTTTTCTATTTGTGTCTTGCCTCACACCCAAGTCCATGACAAGCAGATAAGACACCATTTTTTGACTGTGTGCAGTAACAAGAAAGAGGTGGATAGAGCTCACCAACCACTACTTAGCTTAGCTCAAACACTGGGAGTCAGTGGGTTGTGTTAACCTGCCTCTGACTACAGTTACCAAATAAACTCTTCAACAACTGTAAACAGTCCTGTGTGCTTGTTATGGCTTGTTCTTTTATCCATTATTGGCAAAAGTAAGAGCAAAAAAACCTGGCGGCCTGTTATAGTTAAAGTATTAAAAGGGTTGATTACTTATTACCAGGGTGGCTGGACTATAGTGGGCGATTGCCCTCATTAAGCCACGTGAAAAAAGAGAAAAAAAGAGTTTATTGTTCCCTTATTGTTCCCTTCTAAGTCTTCATATTATTGTTTAATCAGCAGCCCGAATATCGCTGCGACCTGCGATATCGTCCAACCAGCAGCCCTGCCCCCATGGGGCGAATTCAGTCAGACTGAAAATTGCCCCAGGTGCTCTTATAGACTTAAATGTAGAGACTCTTTTTTTCAAATTTTGGACCTTGCAATGCATTTCTATGGGCTCAGGGAGGGCTTGCCCCAACGTGAATACGTCATATGCACTGATGCCTGCTCGAACAGCACAGCGTGAACCCAAGAGAGATGATTAAAAGTGATACACAAGTGATTTATCGTTAGTTTGTCACTATTTTCGAAGTAAACAGTGCACAAGTATTGTAAATAATAGCATCAGTATCATTCTGGAGTGTTTCCATGTTGTTCTGTTGCCATATTTTTGCCCTGTTTTGTTGTATATTTGCTGTTTTTGCGTATATTTGCCATATTTTTGTCGTCTTTTGATGTATATTCGCCGTTACGTGCACATATAAACATACACACACACACAACATCAAGGATGGGAAGTGAAAGGAAATTCCAGCTGATAATCAATAACTCCTCAAAGAACAA
Source organism: Scarus forsteni (assembly GCA_036419115.1). Lineage (NCBI taxonomy): Eukaryota > Metazoa > Chordata > Actinopteri > Labriformes > Labridae > Scarus > Scarus forsteni. Next base: position 969,280 of record JAZDUH010000155.1, on the reverse strand, counting down.
CAAAAGAGATCATATTAAGCAGTGCACTGTGCAGAGACATCCCTCCATGGATGTGAGGTGAGCAAACTTGGACACTTGTCTTCAACTGGACAGGGGCTGCTTCAGGAACTCAATCTCAATAAAAACAGATGGACATGGTCTAACACAGTGGTTCTCAAACTTTTTTCAGTGATGTACCCCCTTAGAAATACATTTTTAGTCAAGTACCCCCTGACTCGGGCAAAACATTTTTGGAAGAAAAAAGAGGTACAGTGCTGTAAAAATAAGTGTCTGATTTATTAAAGCCAAACAACTTATGTCAGTGAACCTGAAAAACACATTCATATCGCAAACATTGCATGTAGAAACAAAAAAGAAAAACAGAAGACAGTGACCACCTTCCTGGTGGTACCGTCAAAACTCAAATATGCAAAACGCTGCTAATTTATATTGGTCTCTGTAATGGTACAAAATAAAAAATATAAATAACAAAAATGTGTTCATAGAAATACATCTATAACTTATTTATAAATAAATAATATTTTGTATATTTATTCAGATTTATTTAGAAGGATATTGAAACTAAATACTGAATATGAAATTCAGTGCATGAAAACACATTTATATTTTGTCAAAGTTTTTACAAAATAATCTTCCCCAAGACTTATTATTAGGATGAACCTACTGATTTTTTTAAGATATTTTGAAAAGCTTCACGTACCCCCTGCAATACCTCCACGTACCCCCATTTGAGAACCACTGGTCTAACACAACCTGTAACATGGACACTAAATGCTGCAGGCAAACAAAAATGTTTGAGTGGATGCAAATGGGTTAAGTTTATTTTTTATCATCTCAAAAACATTTGTACATGTTCATTTACATTATTTTTAAAGACAAACCTTTATAACTTAATAATGTCAAATACTTGCCAGACTTGTTTAAGTCTATTTCTCATTAGCATAGGATAAATAAAATTGGTAAAAAGGAGATTTCCTGGCACATTTATTAACAAAGAATGACCAGGCAGCCTATTATAATTAAAGTATTTAAAAAGTTATTTGGAACCACCCTATAAGTAAGTGTTTTACTGTGGAACCAAATGTTTTTTAGACATTAACTTGATATAGACATGTTATGTCTGGTGTTGCCATCAACAGGAAAAACAAATGAAACAATGCAATGAAACACTGTAAAGTAAGTCATCTGACTTTTTTTTAAATTAATTTAGCCATTGAATGATCAATCATAGCTATTACCACAATTGTTGCCCCCTCCCCCATAGAAATTTTTCAGGAGCCGCCACTGATTATAACTCTTAAAATAAAAGAGCTAGCATTGACTCAAATGTGAAGCAATGACCAAACAATATTACTGCAAATGATGAGACCAAATAAGTCACTCCTTGCCCCCATGACTATTTTTGGCACAAAACATTTGTTGTATATAATTTATAGTAGCAGTAGCAGTAATTTATATGGCTTTTTATACAGTTATTTTATTTAATTTTGCATACACTTATGCAGTTGCAGAAAAAGGTATGTGAACCCTTTGGGATGACTTTGATTTCTGCTCAAATTGGTCAAAAAAAAAGTTTTTATTTGACACAATATGTAAACAGTCACAGTGCAGGGTGGAAAAAGTATGTGAACCTTTGGATTTAATAACTGTTTGACCCTCTTTTGGCAGTAATAACCTCAACCAAACGTTTCCTGAAGTTGTAGATCAGACCTGCACAACGGTCAGGAGGAATTTTGGACCATTCTTCTGTACAAAACTGTTTCAGTTCAGCAATATTCCTGGGATGTCTGGTGTGAACTGCTCTTTTGAGGTCATGCCACAGCATCTCAATCGGGTTGAGGTCAGGACTCTGGGCCACTCCAGAAGCCGTATTTTCTTCTGTTGAAGCCATTCCAGTGTTGAATTACTTCTATACTTTGGGTCCTTGTCCTGTTGCATCACCCATCCTCTGTTGAGCTTCAGTTGGTGGACAGATGGTCTTAAGTTTTCCTGCAAAATGTCTTGATAAACTTGGGAATTATTTTTTTTGTCGATGACAGCAATCTGTCCAGGCCCTTAGGCAGCAAAGCAGCCCCAAACCATAATGCTCCCTCCCCCATATTATACAGTAGGGATGAGGTCTTGATGTTGGTGTGCTGTGCCTTTTTTTCTCCACACATAGCATTGTGTGTCCCTTCCAAACAACTCAAATTTGGTTTCATCTGTCCACAGAATATCTTGCCAGTAGTGCTGTGGAACATTCAGGTGCTCTTTTGCAAACTTCAAACGTGCAGCAATTTTTTTTTGGACAGCAATGGCTTACTTGGTGGTGTCCTCCAATGAACTTCAATCTTGTGTGATGCTTTACCTATTGTAGATTTGTCACTAACAATGTTAGCATGTGCCAGGGATTTCTGTAAGTCTTCAGCTAACGCTCTAGGACTCTTCTTCACCTCACTGAGCGTTCTGCGCTGTGCTCTCACAGTCATCTTTACAGGAAGATCACACCTTGGCAGAGTAGCAACAGTGCTGAACTTTTTCCATTTTTAGACAGTCTGTCTTACTGTGAACACATGGACATCAGGGTTTTTAGAGATACTTTTGTGACCCTTTCCAGCTTCAGGCAAGTCAACAATTCTTGATTGTACATCTTCTGAGAGCTTTTCTGTGCGAGGCATGGATCGCATCAGGGATCTGCCTCTTGAGAACAGCAAACTTACAACTGGTGTGTGTTTTTTATAGGGCTGGGCGGCTTTAACCTACACATCCTATCTAATCATATTGATTGGACCCCAGGTTGGCTGACTCCTGGCTCCAATTAGCTCTTGGAGAAGTAATTAGCCTAGGGGTTCACATACTTTTTCCACCCTGCACTGTGGCTGTTTACATATTGTGTCGAATAAAATCCTGAAAACTTATAATTTTTTGTGCGTTATTAGTTTAAGCAGACTGTGTTTGTCTTGTGATGTGACTTGATGAAGATCAGAACATGTTTTATGACCAATTTAAGCAGAAATCCAAGTAATCCCAAAGGGTTCACATACTTTTTCCTGCAGCTGCAGTTTAAATGTAGCTTGTGTATTAAGAGTTATTGTGTGCAAACTGTGTGGCAATTTAAACAGTTTGATTTTAATTTATGTATTTATAATTTAGAACTATAATTATGTATGTACTTGTTTGCAGGATTTTTCTATTATGCTAAGGAAATTTAAATTGCATTTCAGATTTTATTGTATGTAATTTGTTAAGCACATAAATTGGGTGACATGTTATTTTATAAATAGAAGACAGCCGGGGGCGCCATATAAATTCTGGCCTTGGGCGCCACATTGGGTAGGGCTGGCGCTGACCGTGTCATGGATGAATGTGACATATTAACTCACTAGACACTAGCTTTTTGGCTTCACCAGACACTCAAGATCTAGAGAAAGACAAACAAAGAGTAAGAAACACTTTACTTCAGCCAAATCGAAACAGATCTACACTCACCCTCATTTGAGACAGAGTGAGGTTTAGGGAAGGTCCTGGGGGTCCAGGTGGACCAGGTGGACCCTAAAAAAACAGAAACATATGCATGAGAACAGAGCCAACTCATGTGCTGTTTGACAGTGTTTTAATCAGAGCAATAGAAGACATGGGACCTATTTTCTGACCATTGTGAAGTGTTTTTAGAGTGAAGCAAAGGTTCCCTTCCCCATTTACCCCTGACACATGTCATTGATACACTGTTGGGATCCATGTGCTCTGAAAGGAACATGTCCCTGCAGAAGCCTTGAACAAAGTTGGCTGACCATCTCACCATTTGTCCCGTTTGTCCAAAAATCAGGTGTGGTCAGGCACAAACCTGGTGTGTTCCTAACTTGTAGACACAGAGGGCCAGATCCACAAAGAATGGATTGCTCCTACTAATAGTACCATCATTTGCTCAGAATTAGCTCACGCAATCTGCCCTGTTTCAGCGCCTTATCCTCAGAAGAATTTGCTCTAATCATATGCTGGCATAATACACCCACACAGTTTGGCATCTGAGCGCACTTTGCGCCTCTAATTGCAATAATCCCTGTGGCATATAGGTGGCTAGTCCCTGCAAACTTCGAGGAGATTGACATCTCCTCGGAGCCGCAAAAACAAACAACAGCACAAGAACAATATGCAGTAACAGTGAGGCACAAGACATAAACTTGCAGCTATAGAAAGTAGTTCACATTAGCTGTTAAATGCTCTAGCAGGTCTAAACTAAAACATTTTAGGCTTGAGAGCACAAAAGCAGGCAAGTCATTCAGAGACGATGGGGTTGCTGCTGCTCTTGAGGCCAGAAACGTTTACGTTGCAAGGGGGGGAGTCAGCCTGAGCCGCCTGCAACATGATGGCAATTAAGAGGCAGTGAAGAGTATAAATTGTGCCCCTTAAAAAATTATCTTATAAAATTATTTATTATGAACACAAAGTGGTCAAAGGACCATATTTCCACAGGTGTCGTTTTTTTTTTTTGCCTTCTTTTTGCTGTTGTTCATCAATTTTTTTCTTTTGGGTTATTCTGGCCTTTGTTATTGAAGCAGCCAAAATAAATGCAGAAAATACAATTCAATTCAATAAGTGGTTAAGTGGGTCATAGGGGTATTTAACTGACTGTATTTAGACAAATTATTCATGCTTACTTAAAAATGGTGGAATAGAGATGAACACAGTAGGCTATATTACTGACATCCTTGATGTCATCTAAGCAGCGCAAGGATCACGCCCTGGCAACCGCTATCTGCAATGATTCCATTGTCACTTAAATAAAAAGTGATACTCTTCTCTGATAAATCTTTTCTTGTGCACGCCTGCCATCTCGCCTGAACACAGCCAAAATAAATGTTGCCTGCCACGGATCCTTCGCCTGGCTACAATCACTGCTGCCATGATTACTGGAGAGATTACTGGCATGACAGCCCTTATAAAGGCTCTGCTCCACAGTTACCACCAACTCAATGCATTTTTCAATCATTTTGATAGAGAGAGAGAGAGAGAGAGTGAGAGAGGGAGAAAACAATATTGCGCAGATTTAATACACAGGTCTCACTGGAGGTAAATAGCACAGCTTTACTGCCTGTGGCAATAATTGCGGGTCTGTGTGGATTAGGTGGTATTTGCAGTGAGGCTTATTTGTAGAGGAAGGGTCAATTTTGTGCTGAATTCATGAATATTCCCTAATTAACATGCATGCAAATTGGACCGGCACAGCGAAGGGTGGCAGTGCAGTTTGGGTTCAGTTTGCGTGCATTTCACCCTTTGTGTATGCTTTGGGGATTGCACATATTTTTTCTGTCATTTGCACAGGTTTAGAGGTCACAAAAGCAGTGCAATCCTTTTGAGGATCTGGCCCAGAATGTTTCTGCGATTTTAAGGATACTGTATAGAGATTAGCACATATCTTTTACTGAGCTCATCCTGTTTCCTCAAACAGGACGCAGAGCAGTACACATAGACAGTACCTTTGAATAGCAGACCATTTGTTGGAATATTCAGTTTAAATCTCACAACAGGACAGAGAGCTGATAGTGTGCCTTTTTTCCAGCGCTCTTCAGCAGCCATAATAGAGCACACTATAGAGAAAAGGGCTGAGGCCTCCTGTGATGTACAGTTAATGGGTCTATCATGAACATAAAGGAGTCTGATTTAGTCAATTTTATCTGGCTGTTTTGATAACTGATGAGGTTTCTTTGTGCATATTTCTGACTCATCTTTTGGATTGTTTCTTACACTCTTCGATATAGAAGCACTAGAATTTGAGCTTTGACATATTTCACACAGTGTTCTGTGTGTGTGTGTTCTTTGACTGTAGTATCACAACAAAAAGAGAAGAATAAAACAATCCAACTGAAACTCAGACTGATGAGGTTACAGATAATGATGATGAGGTTACAGCTAATTCCACGGTAATGGGAAAAAAGTGAAATGCCACCCGCCCAGCTCACACAGATTACAGGGAACGAGAAGTGACACTCTGATCGGTTTGACCTACGTTACGCCCAAAACACAACCAATGTTTAATTGATGCACATAACCTCTCTAAGCCCTATACCTGGCTTTCCTCTGACAACATGGGTCCTTAAAATACCCAAATACCAACCCACAGACTCTGGACAATGTGCCCTCATGCGATGAGATTGGCATGACCTGGGTGGCTTGGTCGTGATACCGGGTCACTTTGCACGCTCAACCAGGTGCGCTACTTGGTCGCCAAAGATGAAAAATTTGAATTTTATCGGTGACATCGTTGCGGCACCCGTGGCAGAATGTTTTTTTTAACAATGTGTTGATTGAGTTTTGTGATAATTGCATAGTAAAACATATATTATATAAGAGAAACACAAAAATAAAACAATTAAATATGTAAATAAAATAGAATATAAAGGTTAAAATTAAAATGAATTAGAAATAGATAAATAAATATAAATTTGTGTTTCAAAAATGCAATCCTTTGCATGACCAAGTTCAAATACAGCATCGCACACAACACAGCATCGTGTGGATTTGCTGTTGCATCATGAGACTGGGATCCACATTCAAGATTTCCTGCTGCTTAAACCCTTAGAAGTTTTTTTCTTGCCGCCATGATGGAGGGATTCATGATAAGCTATATGGATTCATGTTGGGTGTTGGATGTTTATTTTTATATATATGTATATACGTATTTTGTATATGTATATACATGTATCCATCTATGCATATATGTGTATCCATGAGATGAAAAGCTTTATGCTCTATTGTAAAGTGTCTTGAGATAACACTTATGAATTGGCGCTAAAAAATAGAGATTGTTTGATTGATTGATTGAGATAATATATTTAATTACATTAAACATGACAAATAAAATTAGACAAAAAATGCTTTTGTTCAGTTATATTGATTTTACACAGAGTTAAATCAAAATATGATTAAAGGTGTACTCAGCGATCTTCTAATCTTCCAATCAAATGCAGTATTTGTGAAATTCACCGTATGTCTCCTCTCCATCCACAAGATGTCACCACTGACAGCATGTTGAAAAAAAAATCCAGTCTCAATATACAGCCTTGACTCAGAATTTCAGCAGGTAAATACTGTGGCTCGGACCGAGTTACCAAAACAAAGTAAACCCCCCCACATCCAGGGGGCGATCATACTCATGCGCAGATCAGACAGAGGGGGGAGGGGGAGTCGTAGTTTGCGTAGCGTGCGCGGTTAGCGTAAGAGAGAGATACAATAGTTGCGGTAGCAATGGCTGAAAACAGCCCAAAGAAAGATGTCAGAGGAGTGAAAAGTGGAAAAGAAGGGCTATGACCAAAAGGGCAAAGACCCGGATCAACATTGGTGTTGCTTTCCGACGGTGGAGGGAACTCCGCCAATTGAAAGACCTGAAAACGGACGCGGATGTCGCCGTCCGTCTGCTGGATAGGTAAGCTAAGCAACGTTAGTTTTGTGGTGCTTCACACAACAGTAGCAGCCGTCAGGCATTCATCTTATTGTCTAATCTGCCACAATGTACTGTTGTTGTGGTGTTATCAATAATGGCAGTCGAGTTGTCTGACCAGTCGGGGTTTCCTTAGCTACGTCAGCTACGCAGTTTCTACGGTCGTTTCCATGACGATGCACATCAATCAGCTTTCGGGAGGCGGGTCTAAATTTGAATATAAACAAACCCTCCGCTCGTTTTCTCCCACATCGCTGACTACACCTTTAAATGACATACATTAATACCCCCCCCCCCCCCCCAAAAAAAAACAACAAAAAATACAGGAGTAATGGATATAATATTGTAGATATTTACACTTCGAAAGTACAACCCCAAAACCAGTGAAGTTGGCATATTGTGTAAATCATAAATAAAAACAGAATACGATGACTTGCAAATCCTTTTCAACCTATATTCAATTAAATACACTGCAAAGACAAGATACTTTATGTTTGAACTGAGAAACTTTTTTTTTTTTTTTGCAAATATTAGCTCATTTGGAATTTGATGCCTGCAACATGTTTCAAAAAAGCTGGCACAAGTGGCAAAAAAGACTGACAAAGTTGAGGAATGCTCATCAAACACTTATTTGGAACATCCCACAGGTGAACAGGCTATTTGAGAACAGGTGGGTGCCATGATTGGGTATAAAAGCAGCTTCCCTGAAATACTCAGTCATTCACAAACAAGGATGGGGCGAGGGTCACCACTTTGTGAACAAATGCGTGAGCAAATTGTCAAACAGTTTAAGAACAACATTTCTCAACCAGCTACTGCAAGGAATTTAGGGCTTTCATCATCTACGGTCCATAATATCATCAAAAGGTTCAGAGAATCTGGAGAAATTACTGCACGTAAGCAGCAAGGCCGAAAACCAACATAGACTGCCCGTGACCTTCGACCCCTCAGGCGGTACTGCATCAAAAACCGGCATCACTGTGTAAAGGATATCACCACATGGGCTCAGGAACACTTCAGAAAACCACTGTCAGTAACTACAGTTCTTCGCTACATCTGTAAGTGCAAGTTAAAACTTTACTATGCAAAGCAAAAGCCATTTATCAACAACACCCAGAAACACCGCCGGCTTCGCTGGGCCTGAGCTCATCTAAGATGGACTGATGCAAAGTGGAAAAGTGTTCTGTGGTCTGACCAGTCCACATTTCAAATTGTTTTTGGAAACCGTGGTCGTTTTGTCCTCTGGACCAAAGAGGAAAAGAACCATCCGGTATATATATATATATATATATATATATATGTTATGAAGTGCAAGATACAACCTAGAGACCCCGGACTGTTGAACAACTTAAGCTGTACATCAAGCAAGAAAGGAAAAGAATTCCACCCCAAAAGCTTCAAAAATTGGTCTCCTCAGTTCCCAAACGTTTACTATTGCTAAAAGGAAAGGCGATGTAACACAGTGGTAAAAATACCCCTGTGCCAACTTTTTTGCACCGTGTTGCTGCCATTAAATTCTAAATTGATGATTATTTGCAAAAGAAAATCATGTTTCTTAGTTCGAACATTAAATATCTTGTCTTTACAGTATATTAAATTGAATATAAGTTGAAAAGGATTTGCAAATCATTGTATTCTGTTTTTATTTAAGATTTACTCAACGTGCCAACTTCACTGGTTTTGGGGTTGTACATGTTCAACATTTCCTTCTGCAGAGAAGTCCAGCATTTCAAATATGTATTATTTTCCTCCATCCTCTTCCAACAAACTACACAAGTCACTATCCCTGATATACCTCCAAGACCACCACTGCCTTGTTAAAGAAGCTCAGGGCAAAGGTGATGGGCTGGCCAAGCATGTCGCCAAACCTAAACCCTATTGAGCATCTGTGTGAAGTCCTCAAAAGGAAGGTGGAGGAGTGCAAGGTGTCTAACATCCACCAGCTCCATCATGTGGTCATGTGAATCTCTGGTGAACTCCATCCCCAAGAAGGTTAAGGCAGTGTTGAAAAATAATGGTGGCTGCACAAATTATTGACACTTTGGGGCCAATTTGGACACTTTCACTTCGGGGTGTACTCACTTTTGTTGCCAGTAGTTTAGACATTAATGGCTGTGTGTCGAGTTGTTTTGAGGGGACAGCGATTTTAAACTGCTTAACAAGCTGCCCACTCACTACTGTACACTGTATCAAAGTGTCATTACGTCACTGCTGTCCCATGAAAAAATATCATAAAATATTCAGAGAAATGTGAAGGGTGTACTCACTTTTGTGATACACTGTATTGGATAAAAGGCTCCCAAATACTGTGGAAAAGAACTTATCTTGAAGAGTACAAGAGATTTTTTACAAGGGTAAAAACTCTGACATTTCATGAAAGCAACGTTTAATACTAGCCACTCACTGTTTTTCCAAGTCAGAGCTATTTTTACCTCCGCCAAGGAGCTTATGTTTTCGGGAGAGTTTGTTTGTCTGTCTGTCTGTCCGTTCGTCTGTGAACAAAATAACTCAAAAAGTAATGGATGGATTTTGATGAAATTTGCAGGAAATGTTCAGCATGGGAAAAGGAAGAACTGATTCGAATTTGGTGTTGATCCGGATCAGCGTCTGGCCGCCATGTCGAAAAATGTGATTTCTGTGAATAACTACTGAACTAAAATAGATATCATTATGAATCCAGTTGCTAACATGTTATGGTATGTATGGTATGTTTTCATGGTAAAGGAATCTAAGTATTTCGATGAAATAAAGGTAGGACTAATATTTATGGTCAAAATCACAATATGGCTAAGGACTGTGGCGCTGGTGGAGGTCTGCGCTCTCTGAGTGCTTTTCTAGTTATTTTTGCTTGTAAAAGAAAGATTTCTGTAAAAAATTCTTTCCTTTCTTTCTATATTTTGGTCTTTAGATGCCTAATATAAAAAATTGGGATCCAGTACTGCATGAAAAGATAAGAACGGCTGTATTACCTGCCAAACCTGTTAACAAAATTCTCTAATTTTGGGGTATTTCCAACTACAATTAAAAATGTTCCTTTGTCCTCTCTACACTTAAAGCATAGTTTTGGAAAAGCAGGATTATACTCATCCACCACTTGAATTGGAGAAGTTTAAAATGTGTGTTTGCAGTTCAAGTCTGTGCATTACTGCAAGCCTATTCCCATTCTTCATGCGCTATGTCCTCCTGAATATCCTTTCTCCATGCTTCCAGTTTGTTTTCTGAGGATTCCAATGACCTAACAATAAGCAAGTTGTGTATTTCAAAGATAGCACCTTTTTGAAGAGGATGCTTAGTTACAACATTCTCCAGGGAAGATTGCGCAGGTATCATCAGAGACTGATTCTGATTTGATCTAATAAAGCTCTTAAGCTGTACATATTTAAAAAAGTGTTTACAAGGGATTTTGTTATTGTCTACGAATTCATCAAATGTTTTAATGAACTCTGTTTTTAGATCAAAAATGTCTTCTATTTGGCTTACACCTTTATCAGCCCTCATTTTATTTCCACCATCAGCTTTGCCTGGTGAAAAAAAGCAGTTGCCCCAGCTTGGACTGTGACGGGAAATGGTTGGTGTCTCTTTTAGGTACTTTTGAACCTCATGAAAAAACAGAGATCGTTTTTTAGGGAGAGGATTTGATGTCTGCCTTTTGAATTTTATTGGCTTTTTAGAGTTTAAGTAAGCCAATAACTGTATTTTGGTTGATGGGGATTCAGTGTCTTTCCAAGCAGGTGAGTTTTCTTGTGAATAATAAAACTGTATGGTTCTCAATAGGTTTCCCAATAATATAGCAACAAGTTTGGGCAATTCAGCCCGCCCCAGTCATAAGGCAAGTATAGAAGGGACAAATAGAGCCTGGGTTTTTTTTTTGTTTGTCCATATAAAATTACTGAATAATTTTTTAAATGTGGAGAAGAAATTAAGAGGAGGGTTTAGGGGGATGTTTTGGAAAAGATACAACGGTTTGGGGAATATATTCATTGTTAATATATTAATTCTATCTATTGGTGATATTGGAAGTGGTAACCATCAATCTATTGATTCTTGGATAGCTGCAATAATAGGACTATAATTTGCTTGAATAACTTCTTCCAACCTGTAAGTTATTGTAATTCCTAAATATTTAAAATTCTTAACTGTACTGAAAATACTTAAAGAGGGAGGTTGTTTATTTCTCTCTTGTGAATCAAGAAGTAACAATGAAGATTTACTGTTGTTAATTTTTTCAACCAGAAATATTACCGAACCCTTGAATTAGATCCATAATGGTTGGGACAGATTTTCTAGATGTTTCAGAAAAATAATTAGATCATCTGCATATAAAGATATACAATGCTCTAATTTATCAATACTTAGTCCTGAAACCTGAACCCTACTGTTATTTTGCCGGTTTATTGTCAGGGTTCAAACCCCGGAGGGGCAGAACCCTATTGTTTTTGTGCCAGTTCATTATTATTACAAGGGTTCAAACCACAAAGGGGTAGAACCCAATTGTTATTGTGCCAGTTTATTATTATTATCATTATTATTATTGTTCCCTAACCCTAACCCTAAGGGGTAGAACCCTATTTATTATTTCCTTTCTACCACTTGGACAAAAATTGCCATGAGCTGGAATGGGCCAGAAAGCTGTAACTTGGCCAAAGCATTGGAAATGATGTGCAGCAACTTTTCCTAAATTGTGAGCAAAGTCAGCCACATGCTGGCACCGTAAGTAATGTTCAAAGTTTACTTTTTGGGAAGTACATTTGACTTGAAAAAGGTAACCCAAGTCCAACTCAATGTGCTCTCCAAAAAAAGCCTCAATGATCCCTAAAGTCCACCTAATTAGATTTTGTTGCTGATCTGCATAATTTGAAGAACACTAGAATGAATAGAAATTGGGAAAAACTGACGCTATCAATGACTAATTGGGAATATGGCCTCAGGGGACAAAACTTCAAAATTCTTTTACAGACAAGCCTGACTGGTGAAAAAACATGGCCGCCACACGACGAAATATCTTTGATGATGGGCCAAGCTTAAACTTAAACACCAATTATGCTGTGTAGATTCACAATGAGACTTGGAAGCTGCCTGTACAAGCATTCAGAGCTCAACCCATGGATGGCATGATAAAAAGCACACGTTAATATCTCAAAGACCACTGGTTGGAATTTGACCAAATTTGATTTGCAAGTCTTGGCTTAAATCTTGAGATACATATGAATTGGTCAAAATGGGCATAGTCTGTTTATCATTAAGTACCTTTTCAGCACTTTTGGTCAGCTGGAATGACCTAGAGACATGAAACTTACAAGATCCAACTATAAATGATGCCTGATTGCTAAACAAAAAAGTTAAATCGAAATTGGCTGAAAGGGGGTGCTACAACATAGAGTGCCAAACTTCAAAGGCTATCCCTCCCACACAGTAAGTCCTGTTGACTTGGAACTGCCACAAACACCTTCACCTCATATAGCTCTACAAAAAAGCCTCTTGCATCCCCAAAGCTGTTGTTATGGATTTTTGGCTAACTTTCATAACATATAAAACAGCAAAAATGAATAGAAAGTTTGAAATATGCATGATATCAACACCGCTGTTGGCAGATGGCATCGGGGAACTGAGGCAGTCATCTCTATTACAAATGAGCATAATCAGCCAGGGTCTGGGTCATTGGAAAGAGCCAAAAAGGTTTGAACCCACGAATTGCTGCTTGTGGCTATGTTTTCAATTGGATTTGATAAGTTATTGTTAGTAAGTATTACAGCATATAGTTTATTAAATAGTAATCTGATCCATCTACTAAATTTTTCCCCAAGCCCAAGCCTATCAAGTACTTTGCATAAGTAAGCCCACTTGGCAGACTGTTTTTATTCCAGCTCACATTTAGAGTGGGAACATTAGTAAGTAAGAACGTTAGTTCCTCCTAGACAGGACCGCAGAGAACTCTCTACTCGAGTGCAGCAACAGATGATGTTGCAGCAGGGAAATCAGCTGCTGGTAGATGACTGAAAGACATACAGTTGGAATAATGTCAGCTAAACCTACACATACAAATCTATATGACTGCGGTGACGTACAAGTGGACATGACATCACTGAGCAAACCAACTAAATGTGATTTTTCTGGCAGATATGGCAATTTCAATCTCAACATTATTCATCATCCAATGTTGATAATTAACAATCCATTTTTTTTCATTATTTAAGGGATACTCAAATTTCTACTCCTAAACAGAGGCTTTATATTGTTCACCTGCTCACCAGCACTTCTGTGGTGGAGATGAGATGTCTGTGAACGAGTCGACTCGTTCTTTCTGGTGAACAATGAGAACAGATTCGCAGTTGTGAGTTAACTGATCATTTGCAAGCCTTTCCTAAATGTAAACTGCTTCGCAAAGTTGTAAAACAGTAGGCCATGTGTAAAACCCCACACAACAGCTCCTGGGTCAGTCAGGAGTGCTGCAACTTTGGTGATCGCATAATCACGTTGTCTGAAGCTCCAATTTCCATTCAAAAATGCTAATCCATTCAGCCCTGTGTGAATTCACTTTGAAGGGGAGACATGTGACTGATACATCAGCCGGACAACTAGCGCTGTGTTCATGCTTTCAACCCTCAAGCACCATGCATCTGGATGGAGGCTACACTTGGAAGTTGATAAGTCATCATATATGAATGTTCAATAAATCTGCAAAGAGTGAAGAGCTCAGAACTCATACAATTAGTTATATTAACAAATAAGCCTAATTTTCTCTATTGTTTGCAAGAGAGCATATACTCACAGGTATGCCTCTCTTTCCAGCAGGGCCTGATAACCCTGAAAATCCTTTAAGGCCCTGGTAATCACAAAATAGGTCATTTAGAAAAAATATCAAAGATACTTGAGGATATTTCTCCAAGCTTGTTAGTTTTGCAGGTTCCCACCTTCTGTCCAAACAATCCCTTTAAACAGAAAAGCAGAGGAGCAGTGTTAGGTTCAATGTTTTCCCCTTTACACTTCAACATTGTATATACTGAACACTAAATTAACGTACTGGCAGCCCAGGAAGACCAGGGTTACCTCTTCTACCTGGTGGCCCAATATCACCCTGCAAAACAGGCAGTACAACTGTGTGACCATTTACAAATAACCCATTAACATAACATAAGGAAAAATATGCAGTAAAAAACACAGTTTCAGTTCAATGCATCTGTTAACTGAGACAGCATATAAATGTCTGTCTTTTAAAAATTTAAAAAGTGGAAAACATATGTACATTTTTGTCCACCAAATGGTTGATATATACAGTATTTGATATAAGTATGAATTTGTTTCACATACACATACACATCTATATACCGCTATATCTATCTATCTATCTATCTAGATATAGATATAAACATATATAGATAGATATATATACACAATTGAGCGTGTATAATTTTATATAAAAAATTAATTTTGAATACTTTTGATCAGACTGCATTCTTGAAACTACAAAGTCATGAGTTATGTTCCTCACAAAATATTTAGGATCTTTCCCAGAAATTAAGATTTTATAATTTTTAAGTCTCACAGTTTTGTTTGTCAAAACGTCATAACATTTTTGATATATACTGTCATACTCCTGCCTCCCTGTGCTTATATTTATCATTTTTAGAAAATCAAAAATATTTGATACAGCCATTATCACTATATATTTCTGAGTTGGAGAGGCTAAAGCCTATACTGCCTCAAAACTCTGTAACAATCGTCTCAAGTATTGTTTTCAGATAAGTTCATGTCCTTATGGCCTATTTTTTCTTTTTTTTACATACATTAAATCATATCTGTGAAAATGATGAGGTCTGGGGTTCTTTAAAAACAATGCCTGTCTGGTCACACCCTTTCACTCTTAACGTTCCGTCTTTTGTTTGACTGAGTTTCTTCTTCCTTTGTAATGTGTTTTTATTTTCTGGGTAGATACAATTTTGTGTCAAAGGAGGACAAAATGTTTTTTTTCTTAATAATTTGTTTTTTCTTCTTCACCTGCTCTCCTTTTAGGCCAGCTCTGCCTTGACCTCCAACAGCACCTTGCGCTCCCTGAAACAAGAACATGATAAAATGTTCCAATACGTGAATGGTATAAGGTTCTCAAAAGAACAAACACTGAATATTAGACAGATATAATTCATTACCGTTAATCCCTCTCCTCCAGGGGGTCCAGGTGGTCCCATAAAGCCTGGTTCTCCCTGCAGGGTCCCAAACACAAAGACAAAGAGGCACTTTAAAATCTCACACAAGTATCAGTCCACTTTCCACTTTATTTCTGTGTTACTGGTACTCCTTTTTAACCCTAGAGTTATATGTTGATGAAACAGTTACTTTTGCTTGCATTGAAAGAAACAACAATAATTTTATTGACTTACCTTTAATCCTAGTTTACCCGTGTCGCCTTTAAAGCCCTGTAAACCAGCTTCACCCTTTGGGAGGATTAAATAAAAAGAGTAAAAGAAGGAATGACAAAGCAAACACTGAAGTTACTCCAAAATTATGACAATGCAAAGGAAACGTACATATGTGCCATGTCTTCCAGGAGGACCAAATGCACCAGAATCTCCCATCTTACCCTGTAGGGCCACACATGGACACCATTTCATGAACGAAACAGAAGCCGCACTAAATCAATGTTAGTAAGGCTTGTCCCTGGTTACTGACCTTCTCTCCTTGCCTCCCTCTTATGCCTCTGTTTCCAGCTTTGCCTCTTTTACCCTTTAAACAGTGACAATTACAATGTAATTTTATCATGGAGAAGACCATTTTTCAAAGCATCTGAGAGACAGTACCAGGGCTAGTAGGGGTGAGTATTGGCAAGAGCCTCACGATATGATATGTATCACAATACTTTGGTCACGATACGATAATATCACGATATTACAATATTGTGATATATTGCGATATTATACAGTAAACTAGGTAAAACCTAGAGACAATGAAAATGTAACCTTTCCATTTTATTGTAATTGAAATATGTCAAATGCAGTGTTACATTAATACACTTAACCTGAAACACAGAGTGGATCAAGTCACTTAAATTAATGTTGCAAAGAAGTTATTCCTGTTTTCTCCTTAAAGTATTGAAAGCATCCTAACAAGCAGTGCAGCTCAAACTGTTACTGAACACATGAAGAACAAAGTGCTTTGAGTTACTGACAGAACAGTAAGTAAAAGTAAAAAAACATATATTTCTCATCACTGTCTGAACTGACACCTGTGCACCTGTGCATACATATTTATAAGTTGTATTTTATTTCAAACTCTGATAAAATATGAGTTTTTGCTTTTACAAATATATCGACACTAAGATTTGAAATATCGATATTGTATCGGGAGTCAAAATATTGCGATATATTGCGATACCGATATTTTTTCACACCTCTAAGGGCTAGACTAGATATCTGTTAAAATGAGTGCTTTCCTGATGGGCCAAGTATGAATGATCAACAACCTAATGGCTGTTTGTTTGACCAAACAGTTAGTGAGATATGCTTTCAGAGGTCAAGATAACTTCTCATCAATCACTTTAAAGGATCAACATTATTTTCCTTTCAGCTTATTCATGCCTTCAACTTAGAACTCTGTGCCTTTCAAAAAAATCACATCACACCTCCAAAAGTAAATTAGCATGAACAATTAGAAGTACTCAGAGAAAACAAACCCTGAGCATTTATTTGCCCAGTTATTACAAAACATGCAGAAAACTGCTCTAAAGGTCAATGTCAGAAGGGGCTTGGGGTGCAGAAGGACATTTACTAAACTTTGGTTCATGGAGAAATGGGCTATGTGTACTTAAAGAACATGCCCCTTCAGTACTCAGTTTTTACTTCCTGAGGTTTATGATGTCACAGCAATACAGCCTCAACCTACATGATAAATGGTCTCAGGCTTACATAACGCTTTTCTAGTCTCCTTGATTACTCAAAGCAGCTTTACACCACAGGTCCCATCTACACATTCACACTCTGATGGTTGGAGTTTGTCAAAGTCAGACATACAAATGCAATACCCTCTCAGCAAAGGTAAAAAGAAACCCCACCACACAGAGGCAAGCTCTCATCTATTAGATTAAAGACTTGACTTCTACATGTAGCTCATTTCACAACAATGCAAAACTACTCACTGATCTAGTTTTTTCTTGAATTAAGTCATAATTTCAATCCAGCTAAGCACTACACACAGTTCACTCCTTAAATTGTTTAGTGTTTTTGTGATCTGTTGTATGTTTAGTCACAAAACTAAAGAAAAGCAGCTGCAGAGCAACAAGCCTCTAAGCTCAGACTCGTCTCCCCCATCTATTCCACCTTACTGCACATGGTATACAAGGACTGAGCAGTGCAGGCTGTTTGGAAGTTAGTGAACCTCAGACATTCGCTGGAGATGTTTTCAGTGATGCAAAGTAAGACTGCATGCATTCAGGGAAAGCCACCTAAAACAGATGGACACTCTGAGCCCAAAAGAAGCACTCAACAAATCAATCAAACATTTATATTCAAAGTAATTGTAAAACTCATTTTTACTGCTGTTATGTGTGCAATAACAAGACAGCTTATACAGGAAGATGTAACATCAGTATGTGTCAAGAAACAGACACAAATCCAGTGGGAAAACTGACAGGTAGAGCACAAAGACAACTAGAGAATTTGCATTTCCTTGCAGCAAATGCGTTGAAATGCTGAGTCTGAATGCTGGAACTGTGAAATGAAATTTCTAAAGCCAGTGCAAATAAAGCTGAAAATGTGACATAAGCAGTTGGAAACAGTAAAACAAAGCTTACAACTGGCTATGCCAAATAAAAATGTTTAAAGTTGTGAAAGTAAGCTAGAAACTGAATAAAGGTGAGCCAAATTTGCATAAGGCCGCTGATATGTTTGCCCACCCTGGGGGACTTAAAATTTTTAAAAGAGGTAAATGGATAAGACCTAAAATGACAAGGACTGTAATCAGTAGCAGAAGTTTTAAATATGTTCTGAAATAAGCATTCTAAAGAAAGAAACAGAGTATGGATACATTTCTGTTCATGTACATATGTGTGCATATGTGTGAATAAATGATTATGGTCGTTGGTCTATATACAGTTGTGCCCAAAAGTTTACATCCCCCAGCAGAATTTCTGATTTGTTGGACTTTTCTCAGAAAATATGAATGATAACACAAAAACCTTTCTGTCACTCATGGTTAGTGGTTGAGTGAAGACATTTATTGAAAATATGATTAGTTTACTCTTTTTAAATCATAATGACAACAGAAACTTCAAAAATTACCCTGTTCAAAAGTTTACACTCCCTGGCAGTTTTGGCCTGATAAAATGCACAAAATTTGACACAAATGGGTTTGAATTTCTACTAAAGGTAACCATCCTCACCTGTGATCTATTAGCTTGTAATCAGTGTGTGTGTATAAAAGCTCAGTGAGTTTCTGAACTCCTGACAGACACGTGCATCTTTCACTGCGATGAAATTTCAGGTTTCTGAATCATAGGTAAAGCAAAAGAATTGTCAAAGGATCTGCGAGAAAAGGTATTTCAACCGTATCAAACAGGAAAAGGATTTAAAAAGATATCTAAGGAATTGAGGATGCCAAGAAGCACTTTTAAAACTCTAATTAAGAAGTGGAGAGAGAGGGATTCTGTTCAAACCAAACCACGGTCAGGCAGACCAACAAAAATTTCAGCTCCAACTGCAAGGAAAATTGTTGGAGAAGCAAAGAAAAGCCTTCAAATAACTTCAGCTGAAATACAGGACTCTCTGAAAAAAATTGGGGTGGATGTTTCAAGATCCACTATAAGGAGACACTTGAAGGAACATGGGCTGCATGGTCGAGTCGCCAGAAGAAAGACATTTCTACGCAAATGCCACAAAATATCCCGCTTACAATCCAAACAGCACAGAGACAAGCCTTAAAACTTCTGGAACAAAGTCATTTGGAGTGATGAGACCAAAATTGAACTTTTTGGCCACAACCATAAACGTTACATTTGGAGAGGAGTCAACAAGGCCCATAATGAAAGGTACACCATTCCTGCTGTGAAACACGGAAGTGGATCATTGATGTTTTGGGGATGCGTGAGCTACAAAGGCACCGGCAAATTGGTCAAAATTGATGGAAGGATGAATGCAGCATGTTATCAGAAAATACTGGAGGAAAATTTACACTCATCTGCCCAGAAGCTGTGCATGGGACGCTCTTGGACGTTCCAACATGACAATGATCCAAAACACAGGGCCAAATCAACCCGCCATTGGCTACAGCAGAATAAAGTGAAGGTTTTAAAGTGGCCATCTCAGTCTCCTGACCTCAATATCATTGAGCCACTCTTGGGAGATCTCTAACGTGCAGTTTATGCAAGACAGTCCAAGAATTTACAGGAGCTGGAGGCTTTTTGAGAAGAGGAATGGGCAGTTTTACCATCTGAGAAAATAAAGACCCTCATCCACAGCTACCACAAAAGACTTCAAGCTGTTATTGATGTTAAAGGGGGAAATACACGGTATTAAAAACTGGGGGGTATAAACTTTTGAACAGGGTACTTTTTGAAGTTTCTGTTGTCATTATGATTTAAAAAGAGTAAACTTATCATTTTTTCAATAAATGTCTTCACCCAACCACTAACCATGAGTGACAGAAAGATTTTTGTGTTATCATTCATATTTTCTGAGAAAAGGCCAAAAAATCAGAAATTCTGCTGGGGGGTGTAAACTTTTGGGCACAACTGTATGCATATGTGCATGTATGTTTGTATGATGGATCTATGTAAATATCAGAGTATGTGCATATGTAAATGAAAAGGTATCTTTCATTATGGGTATATTTCTGTTTATGTGTGTATGTCTGAAGAAAATGATGCATATGTATATATGTATGCATCTGTAAAATGACTGAGAGTGACATTAATGTGTTAAAGCAAAAATGCAGTATGTAGGTGCAACTATGCCAAATGTGTAGAGCTCAGAAGCTGAAGCAGTTTTAGCAGGACTGTATAAATCTCCCATTTATGTCAATGTAAAACATCAGCATAAGAGTTAAAAATGTTCAAAAATAAGCATTATAAAGAAAGACATTGAGAATTGATACATTTCTGTGGACATATGTTTGCATATGTGTGGATAAATAATTATGTTCAATATTCTATATATGCATTGGTGCATGTATGTTTGTGTGATGTTATTTATTTATGTATTTATCAGAGTATGTGCCTAAATGAAACGTTAGATTTCATTATGGGTATATGTCTGTTGATGTGTGTATGTCTGTCTAAAATTATGCATATATATGTATGTATGTACTATGCATCTGTAAAGTGAGAGAGAGATAAATGCATTTGTTAAAGCAAGAATGGAGTCTGTAGGCGTAAGTAAACCAAATCTGTAAAGCTTGAAAGATGAAGCAGGTTCAGCAGAACTGCATAAATGTCCAATTCATTTCAATGTGAAAAAAATCTGTTAAAGTATTTTTATCTTTTAACTCTATTACAGTTAAGCATTTGAGAAAAAAGAGGAGACTTCTGTTCAACATTCTGATTTGCGCAATTTTTTTCTCTGAACCTTACGTGCAAGAGTCCGTGCATTGTGTTTTATTTTGAAACTTCTGGTCACTCCACACGGTGACTTCCTGTCTGGTACTTTCTTAACGACAGTGAATGTACGATGTTTGGAAGCGGCCGTGCTGTAAACAGACCTTTACGCGCATGTAGCGGGCACGGAGCTGTTACCATGCCCACTTCGTGTCTCACCAAAACCTCCGCTGAATGTCTCGGTTTCATGGAGGCTTTGTACGTCAGCTGCGGGTCTGTTCCTCAGTGCTGAGCCGAAGCCGCTAGCGCTAAGCTAAGCTAAGCTCCACCTTTCACAGTCAGAGTATGCAGAAGCTGAGGGAAAAAAGCTGGGTACTTCCGGGTAAACGAAGGCTCGCTGTGCCAAAACCGTGATAGATATCAGAAAAGGGATTAGACCGTGAGCTTCCCAAGAACATGCTGAAGCTATGGGTGTAATTTTTATGTCCATAAAGTAAAGAATGTTGACATAGTGGCGAGTTAAAAACGGGCTTCAAAGTGAAGCGCCCAGCTGTCCGGCAGTGAATTTTTGCATTACCGCAGATGAGAAAATTTTGAGTCATACCGCAAAAGCTGAAGCTCACTGAGACAAAACGATGTCAGATTAAACTTTGAAGCAGATTTCACGTGTAAGAGGAGAAGGGTGGTGACGTTTTGATGCATAAATTATGTCTGTGGAGGACATTTTGACAAAGTTATGACAAGATAATTCTGCTGAGTCCGCGAGAATTCTTGTTTTCCGATCCACTCTGAGATCACGTGACATAGCTCTAACGGCGTGTTCACACCGAAAGCGTTGCGAATTTTTCGCGCGTTGACATTACATACAAAGTCAATGTAAAGACGCGAATTAACACTGCATCGGGGCGAGCATAAAGTGGTGTCAAGCGTTCAAGTGTTCAAGCGTTAAGCGGCGAGCGTTTCCAGTGAAAAAACGCTCGCCGCTCGAGTTGAAATAATTGAACTTTTCGAGCGAGCGAGCGTGTTGACGCGCCGCGACAGCCTATCAGCATGGAGATCGTCACTGACGCAGGGCATTCTGGGGGTTGTAGTCTTGCTAATTTTACTAACTGCTAAACTCACCGGAGACAGATGGAAAGGTGCTCCGCAGCTGCCGCTGGACTGTCTTGCCTGTAGTTGGGATCTAGACGGGAGATCCTGGCACCAACCCTGGCTAGCAGGTCTTCAAACTGGGCAACAGTCAGCCTGAAGTACTGCTGGAACCGGCCGTGGTCCAGACGCAGCTCCTGCATGAAACGGCGGAACTCACCGAGCTCACACCGCCTCCGTAGGGATGCATCCAGTGCCGACGTCGGCGCCTAGCCCGCAGCTGACTCCTCCACAGCAGGTACAGAGCAGCGATGGTGGTAATCAGAGCCAAGTACGACGATGAAATGATAGGATGAAATGAAATGATAATGGCGGACGAAGCCGCGGCGAGCGATGAGCGTTTTTTCAGTTAGATTTCAGTTGACGCGCAAATACATTTGCTTTCAACGCTTTCTGTGTGAACACGCCATAAGGCCATTGATTTCCTCAAAACTTGGTGTTGCTTAAAAACTCATATTTAAAAAACCGTAGACGCCAGCAAAAAGCTGAAGATATGTAAAAATAGCTGAGAAGTCAGTGCAGCTTTTAAAGTACGAATGAAGTCTGTAGGTGGAAGCATGCCCAATCTGTGGAGCTTCAAAGTTGCAGAAGTTTTCAGCAGAGCGGCGGAAACGTCAATGTAAAAATACATGCAGAAATTATTTTTTACTGTAAAAAGTATAACTGTTAAACCTGTGAAAAATACAAGCCCACTTCTCATGAACATGCTGCATATGTCAATTTTTTCTGTGAAAATCTGTGCAAATTTGAAGCCTGTGAAAGGGGGCAAAATCTCAGTGATGAGAAAAAGAAGAAGAAAAAGAGCAAAATGGAGGTTAGGGAGAACAATATGCTGAAATGCTGAATCAGCATTTCAACATGATTACAGTGATGTCAGTGGACTTAAAAAAA
This sequence comes from Scarus forsteni, assembly GCA_036419115.1. Taxonomy (NCBI): domain Eukaryota; kingdom Metazoa; phylum Chordata; class Actinopteri; order Labriformes; family Labridae; genus Scarus; species Scarus forsteni. The sequence continues at coordinate 946,307 of JAZDUH010000155.1, read as the reverse complement.
ACAATTTAGATTCTGTATGAGTCAGATTCATTCTCATGTAGATATCAGAAGAGTCTTCATACCCTTTTTCCTGTTGGCCCATCTTTCCCTGGACGCCCATCTTTGCCATCTTCGCCCTTAAAATCAATGCGGTGAGAATAACTTACATCATATTTGACATGTCACTAAGGTTGAGCATTACTCCACAGCCCCATCCACACCTAGACGAAAATGTTTATCCACTGTTGGATCAGGTTTCTTAAATGTGCATTTTTGAGCACCAAAACACCATACCTGTATGGACGAAATACCTACAGTCATGGAAAAAATTATTAGACCACCCTTGTTTTCTTCAATTTCTTGTTCATTCTAATATCTGGTACCACTAAACGTATAATACAATGAACACAACAAAAAATGCAGCTGGTCACATAATACTTTATGTCCTATTTGACATTCTTAAGCTTAATTGATTCCCAGGGTATATAAGAGGCCATTTCATGTCACAAGCAGCACTGCACATGCAAAGGCCTAGAGTGGTTTCCTGCTTACATTCAAGCCGTAGCACAACTCAGAAGTTGTCAGCTCTTACATAATGCCTAAAACAAAAGAATTATGTGAAGCCACAAAGGCAGCCATCTTGGCACTGCTGGAAATTGGCATGAGTGAGAGACAGGTAGCGAAAAAACTGAAGATCTCCAAGACAGCCGTTCATTACAACAAAAAAAACAAGCTGAACATGGCACTACCAAATTGCTACCTGGCCATGGCAGGAAACGTCTTTCTACCCCACGAGATGACCGTGCACTCATCCGTTCCTGTGTCAGGAATCGTCGTCAGACCTCCAGGGACCTTAAAAATGAGTGGGCACTGTCGAGAAATGTGACTTGTTCAGCAAGGACAGTTCGAAACCGACTTGTTGAAGCTGGTTTGAAGTCACACAGAGCACGCAAGAAGCCCTTCATCAATGAAAGGCAGAGGAAGGCCCGGTTACTCTTTGCTCGAGACCACAAGGATTGGACTGTTGATGATTGGGCTAAGGTTCTCTTCAGTGATGAATCCAATTTTGAATTGATGCCCACTCCAGCCAACTTACTGGTTAGGAGGAAGCCTGGAGAAGCTTACAACCCAGACTGTCTTGCCCCTACAGTAAAACATGGGGGTGGATCAGTCATGATCTGGGGTTGTTTCAGTCTGAGTGGAACAGGGCAAATGCAATTGTGTGAAGGCCGAATGAACCAGGTCATGTACAGGACTACCCTTGAAAACAGTCTTCTTCCATCAGCTGGAAAACTCTTTCCTGCCTCGAATGACTGGATTTTCCAACAAGACAATGTCCCTTGCCACACGGCAAGGTCAGTTAAAGCCTGGATGGAGAACCACAACATTCGCACCATGCCTTGGCCTGCTCAATCACCAGATCTTAATCCAATTGAAAACCTGTGGAAAATCATCAAACTCAAAATGGAGAACCACAAGCCCAAAAACAAAGAAAATTTGTTTGAATTTGTCCAACAGGAATGGGCTGCTGTGACAGCAGAACAATGTCAGAAGCTAGTGGAGAGCATGCCAAGACGCATGGCTGCAGTCATCAAAAACAATGGTTATGCAATCAAGTATTAACTCTTGTGTGTATCATGTGTTTAAAGCAAACAGAAAAGAAAACATGGAATGCTTAAAAGTAGTGTTTTTGGCGGTACAATGCCATAGCTATTGATGTAAGAATTTAAGTAATTTTGGTTATTATCAAGAAAACCATGGAAAATGAATAGTTCTTAGTTCTTAAATTAAACTCTCATGAGCTATTTTTGTTGTTATCATTATAATTGTCCAAACAAATGTACCTTTAGTTGAGCCAGGCATTAAAATTAACAAGAAATTGAAGAAAACAAGGGTGGTCTAATAATTTTTTCCATGACTGTATAAAAACTTGAGCAGATATGTCTGAATTCGTCCCTGTGTGGATGACCCCTGAGTAGTTACACAGTATTCAGTAATTAGCAGATGAACACGAGTTACCTGTCTTTGTCTACAGCAGAGTGGCTGCCCAGCAGTTAATTACAAATTTGTAATCCAGTAAACATGTAAATTTTCATGTACCCTGTTTTCATGTGTTACCAATTAGGGCGATAAAAATAATAATGATTGTATTAAAACTTAAACAGCTGATTTTCTAAAAAATAAATGAAAAAGCCTTCTGAAACACATACAGAGAGGGTTAACCTGACCTTTTGACCTTGTTTTCCTCTTCTCCCCTCTGGTCCAGGTTGACCTTTTGGTCCCTGAAGGCAGCAAATCTAAGGTTAATAAGTCCAACTCAGGACCATGGTAATGTTTGTGTGTGTTTGTGATAAACTAGGCAGTACTGACCTGCTTTCCTGAAGGGCCTGAAGGACCCGGAAGACCAGTGTCACCCACTGCACCCTTTAGAATAGAAACAACAACAACAGTTATTTTAAAGGAACTGTCGCCAGGAAGCCTATAGTCTATCTAATGCACAATATGTAAGTATTTTTAAATTAAGAGATGTCAGATGGCATTGGTGATGCAGTCTGGTTGTGCACTTGGTCCATGATGGGAGGGTTGCAGGTTCAAGCCCAGCTCTGGCTGTATCCTTGGGCAAGATACTAACCCCAAGTTGCTCCCAATATTGCTTCAGTGGTGAGCAAATGGGCATTAAGGGCTGGGATGGGTTAAGCTGCCTACATACAGAACATGACTATGCGACCTGGGCGACCACTTACCATGTTAAGTCAGTACACAGCCACAATGGGGCGGGTATAACCTGTCCGTGTCACAACGGCCGCAATCAAAGCGACCACATCACTCATAGCTCTGTCACTATAGTTGAAATAGTTTATCTTTTCAGGCGATGTCGCTTGTGACTGTGTGTCAACAGCCAATCAACATTGTGTGGGTGTGTGACGGTAACTGTCACAGACAGTTTTTATCCCGGTTCACAGAGTAACAATCTATGTTCGTGTGGGAAACACTAGTTAGTGGGAACATTAGTTCCGTAGAGAACTCACAGATGCTGCTGCTGCAGGACCATCTGCAGTGTTTTGCAGTTGGTAGATGAGTGAAAAGGATACAGTTAGGAAATTGTCAGCTTACACATCCTATATGACATGATACGATCGAGGTGAAACTCGAGTGGACATGACGTCACTAAGCGACGGCGACGGTGATCAAAATGAGGTATCTTATGGACACACAACTTCAGTGGATGAAGTGATTATGACCACAAAGTCGCAACTGGTGCTTTACCTGATAATGATGTTCTATTTCTTCAAAATTATTAATTTATTTTTGAATGACCTAACCTTTTCTGGTCTTACCTCTGGTCCTGGTAGTCCTGGAAGTCCCTTGTTTCCTGGAAGACCATCAGAACCCTGCAAAGAGACAGACAGCAACCATCAGTCTTTCCGCACATTTGAGACTTAAGAAAAATGAACAGTACAAACTCTTACTGTCTCCCCTGCGTCCCCTCCCTGCCCGGCCTCCCCTCTTTGTCCTTCAGATCCAGGAAAGCCCTTCAGACCTAGTTCTCCAGGTTTCCCTTTGGTCCCTACAGTGCCCTGATGAATATGTAATAAAACCAGGTGGTTCAGATACCATTGTCTACATAAGATTGCAAACTATTGCTTCACAAAGGAAGACATCATATAAGGAAGTCTGTTCTGGTTTGCTTTGGTTTCAAAGGTGTAAGAAAATAGCATAAAAGAAAAAGATATGCAAAAAGTGAGACACCATGAATCTCCACTTACCAAAGGTCCCAGTTTTCCTATTTTGCCTTTCTCTCCACGACTTCCTTCCACTCCCTGCAATACGACAGAGCACGGTGTGAGAGGTACAATCTGATCCATACTGCTGTGCAACGAATTTTTCATCACCTGACAGCAGTTCAGACTGAATTTCAATTACCTTTGGACCTGGAAGTCCTGGCTCCCCGACCAAACCAGTAGCACCCTTATCTCCCTGTTGCGAGGAAATATTCTCATAAATGTTCTATTAAATCGTACAGTTCATTTTAACAGCAATGATTTAATTTAACACATTGTCTATTGAAAAAGTCCAGAAATCAACCCACTAATTTAAATCACATCCACTTTCACATGACCTTACTCCTTATTAAAAGTTTGATAAAATCAAAAATACTGATCAACAATAAAGATGACGGTCAAACAACTTAAATCATGTTTTAACAAGCTTTCAAGTTACGTCCATTTAACCCCTAATTTCCCATTGCGTTCTGTATACATTACAGCAAATCACCACAATCTGTCAACTTTCCACATGCTGCACCTCGGCTGTGCAGCTTAATGCAGGTTTGCTGGAAATATACAGCAAATCTTTTCAGCAGGATCTGATTCATACCCGTGTCAACCCCCTTCACCAGATAGATCCAGAACAGGAAAACAAGCACTCAGACTTTTTTGATAGTTTTGACATACAACTGAAAAAGTGGAAATAACATTGATGCAGACAGCAAATCAGCATGAGGGAATATAAGGTGTTGTCTTGTACTGACTAGGGGTCACTTGTGTGGTTTCAAGGGCTGAACAGGGCCTGCTGAAGTCTAAAAAAGGTCAATGCAAAGTGCTTAACTTTGATCCACTGGAGGTGAGGGACATATGAGTGGCTCAGTTTTCTGTTTGTGGCCTTGATGAAAAAAATTTGGACATACGTGTTGTATAAAATAAAAAGCATATTTGGGTTGCTTGTGGTCATAATGGACAGACGTAGTTGTTGCTTGATTTTTATAATCATCCCAGCTGTTAATGTAGATATTAGCATGATTTTTCTATCAATGGTCGATACATCCAAAGTAACCATCTTTAGCACCACGTAGACATGAGGTCCCTCTTGAAAATGGGATGTCACATCTCAAGAGGTCTATCTTTAATATATTTATACTTGACAGAGACAAATATGGTAGAGATGCACTTGTGGTCTGGGCACCCATGACTTCGTCACTACCATAAATTCTTACGTTTGGGTTAGACTATCATTGATTATACTTCTATAAAATTATCACCACAATGATTAAGACATGAGGACCCTCCTGAGAACGAGATGTAGCATCTCAAGAGGCAAACCGCAAGTGAATTTGTTTTCAGCAGAAACAAATTTGATGACAACAGGTCTATGGTTCTTGGATCTGTCACTAACTTTAGTTCTTACTTTAGTCCACTTGTCTCCTTTTCCTGCCTTACGTCCACACACCCAACACAGCATCCTGTGGATTTGCTGTTTGTCATGAGACTGGGGTCCACATTCAAGATTTTCTGCTGCTTAACAGAAGGTTTTTTCTTGCCGCAATGACGAAGGGATTCATGATGGCTACATGGATTCATGTTGGGTGTTGGATGTATATATTTGCATAGATATGGATATGTGTATTTATAAATGTACATCTATATCTATATCTATATCTATATACATATATATATATATATATATATATATGTGTGTGTGTGTGTGTGTGTGCATATATATATATACACACATATATGTATATATATATATATATATTCATATACATATATATATGTGTGTGTGTGTGTGTGTGTATATATATATATATACACACATATATGATATATATATATATATATATATATATATATATATATATATATATATGTATGTATATGTGTGTGTGTATATGTATATATATATATGTATATATATATATATATATATATATATATATATATATATATATATATATATATATATATATATATATATATACACACATATATACATATATGTATGTATGGGCCATTCTACTGAATTTGTCCAAAGGGCAGGGTTGGAATTTTTTTTTTTAAGTGTTTTTTTTCCCTAAATTTTGTCCATACATACAGTATGTTGTACCACATCTAAGGTACATATATCTTGTATAGTGCAGACAATATTCATATTTTAATTTCTGCTTGTTCTTGAAATGTTTTTTCTACTCCCAAAATGTGTCACAACCAAAACATAGCAACACACTGCAATAAAAGGTATTATATTAATCTGTTCATATTGTACTTCCATGCCCCCTCTAAAGAATATTTTTACAAAATTTTCTTGAAGGGTTTTACAACAAAATCATTAAAAATGATATTTTAAACATTTTTCAAAGTTCAATTTCGAAGACTCATCAAAATCAAAATCCAATCTTTTCTTGTAAAATGAATTCCACTGATTATATAGATCTCAGAGTTAATGAGTTATGAAATTGAACATACATTTAAAGAGATAGCCATCATAAAATGTTAGTTGATGACTCAATATCCTTTATTTTTTTACAAAACACCCAGTGTTTCGGTTGTGACTGCACCGTTTCGGTTGTGATTGCACTATTTTGGTAGTGACCACTATTTTTTTGTTTGCAAGGTTGTATCATATTCCCTCCACCTTATTGCTTAATATTAACTTTAAACATGTCTTACATTGGGAATATTATGAACACAAATGTTTATAATCAATCAAATGACATTTACTTTGAAGGCCAGCATTAGCCTACTCAAACATCACAACGCATCTACTGTAACATTAAAAAGTAGTTTAAGCAGGTAAAGCAGTTTTTTCTGTCACAAATAAACAATGATTTTTTATTTTAAACATTAAACATTCCTGAATGTATTGACTTCTACCAAACAGTTGAGCTGGGAGTTAGAGGGTCAAACATGAGTTATAATTATTGAACATTCTGAAGATTTTGCTTTTAAAGGTGCTATGAGGAGAATCTATTACTGGCGACACGAAGACTCTGCTACTCATGAGCACGCGCGGCGACTGTCGTAATGCTGCGTTCCAGTAACCTCGGAACTAGGAGTGACATCATCTCTGACTTATCGGCGTTCAAGTTGAAGTCGGAAAAAAACATGCCGATCTACCAGGCTATTGTTAGCTGTTGTTAGCATGTCCTGCGTTGTTGTATGAAGAATGTGATTATCACTATGGCAACATTTCTGTAAATATGAGTGTAACAATACTATGGCTGCGGTCGAATAGTCACCTCCTAAGTCCTTTCCTATCTACTTTTCCTTAACCCTGATGGAAAACGTCATGAGGTTAAGGAAAGGAGAAAGGAGAATTCAGAAGGACTTAGGAAAGGAATACTGCCATACAGAGAGAATCCGACTACACTTTCACTACGCTACGTCATCATGTGATGGGGGATGTTACTGCTGCGTTGAAACTACAATTTCACCAAGGTGGACTACAAAAGATGCATCATTGAAGTGCTCAATAATCATGACAATGTTGTTCCTTTCAGACAACATTGAACATAATAACCTGGTAAAAATTACATCTTCATAACCGATGTTGTTGGAAGTGAGGATTTAAATAAATCTGTCCTCTCATTATCAACATGAACACCACTCAGTGCATGAAAATAAATGAACTGAAGGAAAGAAAGGCATACATTGTTAAGACTGCAATCTAATGGTGTACAAATGATTAATATTGAACCATGTTTAAAACATAATCAACATCAAATGTCTCATATCCTGCTCTCTTCAGAGAATCAGACTACTGGAAAGTTAAGGCAGGTTTTGGTAAACTTTAGAAAGGATGAACAGCAGCAGTAACTCACATGGTCTGTGTGATTTGTTCGTCATTATTCGGTTGAATTCGGATGCAGTCGGAATACGCACTGTTTATAAAAGCTGTTGCCGCGGTGAATTGTGGGACAGAATAATCTCCTCTCCTTTCGTAAAGGATGGTCCGGTGTATCCTATGCTAAAGGAGATAATAAAGGAAGCACTGAGCCACCTTTCCTAAGCATTTAAACTATTCGAACAGCTCTAATTACGAACTACTTCCGGTTCATTTCACTCCGTTAGGAACCTTCCTAAGCAAAAATGACTTTTCGACCGCAGCCCCTCTATACAGCTTATCTCGAGCAACACACCCCAGTCAGAAGTGCAAATGAATTTATTATTACAGGAGCTAAATAATTGTTCACACTGGGGGCATCCATCTTCCATTGTCAACTCGGGGGTGGCGAGGTTTCACCGAGTTCCCAGCAGGAAATTTCCACTTCGGGGGACGTTTCAGTTGTAGTCTCCTACTCAAAACTCAGAAATTCCAACTTCCGACTACAACTGGAACGCACCACAAGCCAAAGCGTGTGTTTGTTGTGATGCTAAATGAATGAAACTCAGGCCTTCCTCAGAACTCTGCATTGCTTTACAACTTCTTTTTTCAACAACTTACAGGATGCAAAGCGACGAGGTAATGTATCTCTTTCTAGTTACGTAGTGGTAGTTTTTGATGTGTGACAACAAGCATTTTTTTTTTCGAAAACTTAGTATCATAGTTTTCTAGCTGGCCATATATCACTACTTACAGCCCGGTGCTCTAAGACGTGTCAGAATAATATAAATTTACTCTAGTTTTATTTGTCTTGTTCCTGAAGTTGAGTATCCAGGCCAGTCCAGCCCTGTCTGACCCAACCCGACCGGAAGGCTAAGGAATAGCATTTATAGATAACCTATTTTGACGCTATAAAACTCATCTTAAAATGTGTATTTCTATCAGGCATATATCTAAAAGGGAGACTTTTTGTAATTATTTAGAAACTCCTCACAGTCCCTTTAAAACATCTTTTTTTTAAAAAATACACACACCAGAAAGTGTTATGCAAGAACTTTAATGAACTTAAAACAAAACAAAGAACTTCTTAAGAATAACGTGGCTAAAAGTCTAGTTTTTCAAATATTTTGTTTTGCCATATTGGTGTTTTTTTCATTTCTCCCTGTTGCTTTCTCCTGAAGCTTTATAATACAAAACATGAATCAGCATTATCTACATGTTTTAAGAGGTAATAATGATCAAACATTGACTTAAGTAAGTGGATCATTACATGTTGTCACAACCGAAACTCTACCATCTGTTTCAGTTATGACAATTTTAGCTTATTTTAGCTAATAACTAAAAAATGCTACTAAGCACATGGCCAGCAAATGGATGTTTGAACAGGTGTACACCCATAAAAACATAATGTGTTGCATTAAACCTCCAAAAGTTTACCTAATTACAGAGAACATGTGTTTGGTAGTGACAATTAAAAATGTTCCCGACAGATTTTCAGATTTTGGAACACGTTTACTCCAAAATGATGAGACGTAACTACTCGCCATGATGCCATGAGGTAGAGGGATGCTGAGTCTCTGCCTGATCAAAAATGCAGGGGTGTGGCTAAAACCAGGCTCAACCTATGTGGTAAAACTATCTGAGTTTCGGGCGTGACATGAAAGCGAGGGACAGCATTTTTTGAATGATCTTTTTAAATTAAAAAAATAAACCCGCAATACATCCAAATCTTTTCAATGCTGTTTAAAAGAAATCAACAAGGTATTTTAAAAAACATCATTGAAAAAGAATAGAAAATTGTTTTAAGTATTATTTTCATAGGTCGAAATTTAGGGCTTAGGGGTTGGGACAACCACTCCCCAATAGAAAGTACACTATAAATGATGATTTTGTATATATTTAGCTTATTACTATCTATTTGCTGTCTTGTGTGTTAAATAGATCATAACAGAATCTTAGTAAATATGTAACGTCTGAATTCTTAATTGTTTTGTTACAAAGTTTTTTAAGTGTGGGACCACAGTTTGGACAAATTTGGTAGAATGGCCCATATATGTATATATATTTATGTATACATATATATATATATACACATAAATATGTGTATATATATATATATATATATATATACACATATATATATACATAAATATGTATATATATATACATATATACACATATATATATAAACATACATATATATATATATACACATATATACACACACACATATATATATATACATATATACACACACACACACACACACACACACATATATATATATATATATATATATATTTATGTGTATGTATGTATACATATATATATATATATATATATATATTCGAGATGCACAGAAATGAAAATTTGTGGCAGAAGCCGAAGCCGAATAATAAATAAATGCTGGGCCGAATACCGAACACCAAACCGAATATCCAATGTGGCGGCAAAGTAGTTCACTATATTTTTTGATAGTGCATTAATAGCTTAGAGTACATTTTTAGACATGTTTTTAAAAGAAAGTAATTGTTTATTAAATGTTATGACATTTTTTAATATTCCAGTAGCCTTTGCTTTTCAAAAGAAGCCCAACAAAGTTTTTCCTTCATATAAAGCTTCAAACAAAACAAAACATGCATTAAAAAATATGAATGTACACTGATGGATATATACCAATAGACCAATAATACCAACAATACTGCTTTAAGGCTGTCACTTTATATTCAATATTTGAATAACCGATCAAATATGGGAATAAATATCCGTAATGGAATTGTAAATAAATATTTGAATGTAAAATATTGAGTGTGGTGACACATCAGGTCTGGAGCAGTGGACCGTTCCGTCCAACAGAGGGCGCTGTGAGCGCAGCTTGACCGTCAGTCACATCCGGTGCTCTCTCGAGCCAAAGAGTTTCCGCTCCGAGTGGAGCGGACGGAGCGGACGGCGGACATAAACAGCTCTAATTTGGGCTTTAACTGTTCCGTGGAGAGCTGTGTGGAAGTAGTTTTGGTTCTACACCGTTGATGGCAAACTTAAATTCAAAGACCAGGCTGTGTGTTCCATGAAATATAGTTTAGTCTTTCGTCCTCCACTTATTTGCGGGCTCAGCCGTCGGCTTTTCATCCAAGCTATACGGCCGAGTGCAGCGGAGCTTCGTCAAGAGTTTACCCCCTGTGACTGTGTCTTTTTCAGCAGGGTGGATAAGAGAGTGTCTGACCCTTACTGAGGGGGGTACTATTCGGCCTTGTTATTAGCTCACTCCACCGAAGGCCGAATATGGCTTTTTTTGCACTATTCGGCCGAAAATATTCGGCCACCGAATGTTCGGTGCATCCTTAATATATATACATATATATATATTAGGGGTGCAACAACACATGTATCTGTATTGAACCGTTCGATACTGTGGCCTCAGTTCGGTACACCCTATGAACCGAACAATACGCAATTTTGTATTTATTTATTTGATCCACTTCTGATGAGGTGCTATGTGCTGAAAGTTCAGTGAATCTGGGTTCGACTAATCCGGGCTGCACTGTCAAGCACAGATCCGTTGAGCTGGGCACGCAGCTCCTCCCCTTTCATTCAGCCAAGCTGCTGAGACAGAAGAAGCTACATACGCTAGGGCGCTGCAACATGGCGAGTGCTTTACCTTCAGCTGAAATTGAAGACCCTCCACTATCATTCAGATTTGGCGTTTGGGACTACTTTGGCTTCCGTGTTAAGTATGACCCAAAAACACAACAGAATGTCGGAAGTGCAACACGATGCTAAACTACGTCGGTGGTGGTCAACAAACATGACAACACATCTACGTCCACGTTAAAACAAGTGGAACCAGACAGAAACAACAAGCAGCACACATGTACAGACTTTACCTGGGTCATTTAGACAGCCATTAGCACATGATTCAAAGAGGGCAAAGGAAATCGACCGGGCGATAGCTACTTTTATTGCTGTCGACATAAGACCCTTTTCTGTTGTGGATACTGCCAGGTTTCAGAACATGGCACGGACACTTGATACACTTACAGCTAGATCTTTGTAAAATTTACTCTGCTGCTAAGAATGCACCACATAAGATGGGTGAGTTCTCTATTAGATACATTTATTTTTTTTACTTATTCTTATTTTTACATGGTGATATTTTTGTTTTTTTATTATTCTAAGTATGCACCGAAGAATGTGCCTAGTTTAGTTGCAAGAGTTACATTTAATTCAATTTAATGAAAATGTACTCTGAGTTTAAACAAATGTTGGTTATTTTAGTCATACACACACCCCTACACACAATACACACACACACACACACACACACACACATATATGTGTATCCACAAAATGAAGAGTTCTATGCTTTATTGTAAAGTGTCTGGAGATAACACTTGTTATGAACTGGCACTATACAAATAAAGATTGAGTGATTGACTTCTGTGGTTAAATTAAAATCCAAATAATGACAAAAATCCACTCTTAAAATCAGAACACTGGTCTTGATCATTTACCTTCTGTCCTGGTGACCCATCAGGTCCTGGAGCTCCAAAAACACCTTGAAAACCCTGAATACACACAACAATGATGAGCAGTAAGAAGCACCACTGAGCCTGACTAAAAACACCTTCAATGACAAGTGTACATTTTAAAAATGGCAAACCAGTGATTTAAATGTTTCCCTGATGGTTTAATTTTGACTGGAAGAATTATTTTTTCTTCTTTTTTTTCCCTCATGCTGAGCAGGGGGGGGACCATAATAGTGAGAAAATAAACTTGACCAGGCTGACAGACAGATTTTAGATCTGTCTGTCAGCCTGATTTTAGATCTGTCAGATTTTAGATATATGTTTGCAATTCAATAGTGCTACTGTGAACATAAATATACATATAAAGACATCAATTTACTAGGTTTGCATAACAGCAGCAGAAAATTAATATAAAAGCAGACAAGCACTTCTATCAATAAACTGGACATTAGGGTTGCTCAGCTAATGCCTATTTCATCATTATTGCAACATGAACCTTTTATTTTCTTTTTTACAAAACAGTCTGAATTGTAAATTAAAAGCAATTTTTTCATTGAACAGTTGTTTTGTGACACGAGGGCCCTGATTTCATGCTTTTCCCGTGAAGCTAAAGCTAACTTTAAGCTACTTTCAATTTATTGGTGGAAGTTTAGTAGAGACAAAGTTTTTTGGCTGAAACATAACACATCAGCTGCTTTGCACTCTTTTTTAGTTTAGTTATCACCCCATATCATTGAGAACGACTAAACAGCATTATCACTTGTTTTGTGTTTATGTAAGCTTTCATATCAGCAGAATGTATGAATGCATCTCAGTGGTTCACATAATGAAAGGAGCAAGTCTGTGTAGTGATTATCTGAACCACAACTCAGCTGAGGTTTTATCATTTCCTCTTCATTCATTAAACATCAGGTTTTTTTGTAACCAGCTCCTGGTTCGTCTCTCTCCAACCACTCCCTAATGGGTTTCACCAGGGTTGTGTTACCTGTACTCCCCACTCCTCTAAATACCCTGCATGCTCACTCGCAATCTGCCAGATCAAGTTACGCCAGCTCTCTCTTTCTGATCAGTCTCTAGTGCTTTATAACCTTCCCGTTTTTTTTTTATTCATCCCCTGCTGATTCTGCAGCTCTGCTTGATTCTCTGCTTTTTAGGTAACAAACTGTTTCTGAGTAAAGACTAAGCATTTTTAGATCACAATCAACTCTGCGTTTGAGTCCTTCCTTTCTGTGCTGTGATAACGAATACATATTTTGAAATCAAATTCAAGACTTTCAAGGCCTTTAACAACTGAAACAATGAGAAATCAATACTATTTTCACTTTAAGACAGGTCAAGACAGTTGCAAGTTTAAGTTTCTCTGATGTCATGAGACCAAAAATCATGCATTTGGGCAGTAATCTAGTACCAACATTTTGTAAATGTCGGAGTCCACTGTGAAGTATGAAATGACTGATTGACACCTAAAATGCATCTAAACATCTGTGACTTGCATTGTTAACTGACCCTATGCTAAGCCCCTCCCACAAATGGCTACTAACCAGTCCTAAGTTAGCAACTGTAACTATGCATGAGAGGCCTGTCAAGATTTTCTGCCTAGCGGTGTGCATACAGGACTGGCAAGTCCGACAGTCGATACCTGAGAAGTTTGGAGAGTGGTGTTGATTTTTTGCCCTTTCTAAGCCCAATATGCAAGTAGAAAGATGCCGGGTGGGGATAAAGCACAAGGACACCTACATTTGTTCTTAAGTAAGGTGCTAACTTACGTTAGCAAACCATAGCTCTCTGTGTAAGGTAAGATAACCTTAGCAAACAGAGACAGCTCAATGGTAGGCTACTTCTGTTTAACATTGAGCTACTGTGTAATTTTTGAGCAAAAGAAGTCCTAGGAACAAACAAGTTCTGACATCCTGATATCTTTGAGTATTTTGTGAATGGATACCCTGGAAATGGGAAAACAACAATAATGATAGCTAACTTAACATTAATTTCAATGTAAACACATTGATGTACATAAATAAACAACATTGTTCTTGTACAACAGGGTGCTTGTTTTTAATGTGAAGTGTCAACACATGGGGTGCCTGACGCTTGCATTGAGATCTATTTTAATGTCCTCTTTGTTTGGACTCCAACAGCATTTGATTTGGTGAATTAATCTCTCAAAAGCCTACTGTAGACCTTTCTGTCTTCCTCTGATATCTCTGAAGAACTTCTCCAGAAATTTACAGATATTTCCTTTGGAGTATCACTCATTCCTTATTTTATGAAGGAATGTTTTACTGGCATAGCAGCAGTAACAAAGGGAGGGCGGTCTTAGAAAAGGGTCAATTATTTCGGAAGAACACTCAGCTGAGTTGTTACGAGTTGACTTATCCCTGTTGAAGGTTTTTAACCAATTCAGAGTGCCCTGAACTTTCAGTGAAGACTTTTTTTAACGCTTAAAATGACTTGATAAGGTTGTCATTAAAAGTGCCCCTGGGTCTTAAAAACTCTGACCTCTTATTTGAGCCTTGAAATTCAGAATTCAAAGGAAAGGATCTGTAGGCTGGGTTAAATGCAGAATAAATGGTAAAAATCAAACGCAAACTAAAACTAAATTATGACAAAATAAAGAAAAGTCTTCCATAACAGTATAGATATAGGATTAACTTGTATGAATAAATGATCAGTTTGATCATTAAGAGTGTGCACACACAAATTAAAGTGTTCAAGGTGTTTGTGAAGATTGGACCCATCAAACTGATTCTGTGAAACCGACAGAGTCCTCAGTGTTAAGGATTGCAGAGTGATACCAAACAGTTTTCCAGGGACGTCTCAGAGGTTATGCTCAACTCCATAAAAAGGGAAGTATTTTAATTTGGTCTCTTATCACTCACTGTGTTTTTAAGTGTTGTTTGCTGCTCGCAAAAAGGAGGACAGACTTTGAATTTACTCTTACTGTGTTAGATTTTATGAGCATGATATGTAAAGACATGAATGTGGAAATCTTTTAAAACTGAATGTCTATATTTGGGAAAGTCACAGCTATTGTCTGAAGTGCTTCAAATGTTTTTGTTTTCAGTTTGTTTCTAAAAGAAAGAGATCAACATATTAGAAGGTACGAATCAAACCGAGAATACTACTGACAATTTTTTGCAGAAAGTGCAGATATCAGCTGAGACAGTTTGAAAAGCATGCATGTCTGATATAATTGTTTTTCAAGAGCAGGCAACATCTAACCTTTTGTCCTAAAAATCCTGATGGCCCAGTGTTCCCCCTCAGACCTGCTGGTCCCTGAAATTGGAATACAAAGTGATGCACAATCAAAACTGTGGTCACTGCGTTGCTTTGTGTCAAAAAGACAAAGGCCTTTTTTTGTACTTGGCCTTGCAGAGGACTGAAGACTGCTTATTAACGGTTACAGTGTTTGCCATGTCTGAGCTGCAGGGTATGGGCATGGCCACAATTAAAGTCTGGCTGATAACACATAAATGCAGCAGGAACAAGATCCTTTTCTTTTCTTCTGTTTTGCCTTCTAAAACTGTGTGGAGGAAGCACCACTTTATGACAGAGTACAAGCTGAAGCACAAAGAGTTAACTGGGAAAGTTCATAACCAGCTTCGGGGTCCAGCGTTTCTGACTGGTGCTTCTGGCTTTAAACAGTACCACATAGGGGTGCAACGGTTTACGGTTTAAAACCGAACCGTACGGTTCGCCCTGCACGGCTCAATTCACCTTTATGAAGCGCGCTTTTTCGGTTTTGCAATTAACTCATTTCTAACAGCTATGAGACGGATTTCTCGAGCCAGCACCTGCTCTCCAGCTCTGCAGACAACCCCTCGTCGTCCTCCTCGCACAGCTCTGTACAAAACCCCGCCCCGCTAGTAAATATCCAATCACTACTGTGTAATAGGAGCCGAGCACATGGCCGAGTGGGTGGCATCTCTCACTCTGGAGCTCGGCTCGGCCTCACAAAAGCTAAGACGAAGAAGGAGAAGAACTCAAATAAAAGTTATGCCAAGCGGAGAGGTGGAGAGACCGGAGTTTGAAGAAGATCTGGCTTCGTTCAATCTGCGGTATGGGGACAATTTGGTTTCCTTATGGATTATAATGACGAGGGAGAGAAAACAGTGGACAAAAATAAAACAATGTGCAAGCATTGCTCAGTGCTCGTCCCATACGCCAATGGAAACACGTCCAACATGAGTCAACACCTCAGTCCTCATCATCCAGAGGTATCGCTTTCTCAGGCTACGTTCACACTGCAGCCCTTAATGCTCAATTCCGATGTTTTGTTTGTCTGTTCAGATCACTCCTGTAAATGTGGCCTGACTGCAGACTGTGATGTGAACAGCTCATGCTGCAGAAGTGACGCGCATGCTCAGTTAAACATTTATGACATCAGCACAGCACGGTGTGATGAGGGGCAGCAAACACAAAGCAAAAGTGAGCTTTACCGTGCTGGAGAAGTTTGTTCCCTAACAGAGAACCTGATGTTAAAGCAGCTCACCTTGAGTGAGCTCTTATTAAAGTAATGATGGCTATATTTTGTTTCTTATGAATCTGAAGGCAGACGCTCTTTCCTGCACCGGGGTCTCTCCCGCCGACCCTGCTGATGACAGACCGCTGCTGGAGAGAAAAACATCTCAAAGCCATAGCGGATGCAAAGGAGCAGTAGCTCTACTCCAAGCCCCTCCCCGATGATGAAGCTTCCCACCCTATTTCTAAGGGTGATAACAAGACCCACAAAGTTATGCTTTCGGTCAGCATCCACAGCTCGTGACCAGAAGTGAGGGGAAGAACAAAGATCAATCGGTAAGTTGGGAGCCTCCCCTTTCAGCTCAGCTCCCTCTTCACCTCATCAGACTTGTACACAGACTGCATCACTGCAGATGCCACACTGTTTGCTTTCTGGCATAACTGTCATTTTTGCAGGGCAGCAAAATGCTGATCATAGATAACCGTACAGAGCAGCTGAATATCATTCTAGCAAAGCTTCAAGCTGGATTGATTGAGCTTGATCCACAGAGGTACTCAACTAGCATCCTTTGAGGAAATAGAGGCACAAGCTATAAATCTGGCAACGGTGAGGGAAAGCTGCAAGCCTGTGAGCAAATAGCTGCTCATAAAAGGATAAGCAGGGATGCTGGACTTTCAAAGCTAACCATCAGTTCTTCCTAAAATGATAGACACTGAAAATATCTCTGCATGTCATAAGGTTTTTCAAACAATCATCCAATCACCTTCTAAAAACTTTTTAAACAGCTAAACCCGTCCCAAACTTTTTCTTCACTGTTGCCCAGATAGACTTGTGAAATATATCCTGTAGATGTAACAAACTGCATATCTGCTGTGTCATAGGGATGGGACTTAAACTCATGATACGCTGCACCTCGATATGCCTGGGTCATGATACAAAACGTCACATAAAAAATATCAAAAAAGTAAAAAAGAAAAAATATTACTGTGTAATTACAACTTATTGTTTTTGTTTGAGTTGCACACAGGAAAACACAAGGCCTAACAGGCCAAACACAAACAATAACACTCTCTACAACCATAGAGAGGTTAGAGAGAGGGTGTATGCTAACGAGCGGTAGGCTCATTTTCGCCGTGTTTGTCTTTTTTAATGAGAAAATCAAAATACTGCCAGACAGATGACTTGTATCCAGGCGGAATGTCCTCAATTTCGACCTCATTCGTCTCTATCATTTGACTTTTTGGAAGCAAGGTAGTTGGTGCCAATGTTTGTTGTCGTCACTTCCGGTCACATGCGCTATTGTCGGACGTGACGTCTTTATTTTGTCATCCATTTTTTTTTCAAACTCGGTGCATTTCGTCACATACTGTATCGTGATATATTGCCAAACGATATTTCATCCCATCCCTACTGTGTCAGGCTAGCTCATAAACGCAGGTAGACTGATGGTGAAAATGGAAAGACTGTTAGAAATTTAGTTTTAGTTTACCATAAGGCCTGTGTATCCTTCTTCTCCTTTTAGCCCTCTTGGTCCTTGTTTTCCAAGAACTCCTGTTGGTCCATCCAATCCAGATTGGCCTCTGTTTCCAATATTACCCTGACAGAAAGAAACAGTATATATTTACAGAATGTAGCCTAAATATGTCAAAGGTTTAGCCATCTTCCAAAATGTAGAACAAGTAGACAAGTAATAAGAGCAAACAGCAGAAAAACACAAAATAAAACCTTTGCTCCTTTAGCACCAGGATCCCCGGGAATGCCTTGTTTGTCATCCTCACCCTTAGCACAGGAACAACAAACAATGGACTGAATTGTTGAAACTACTTAGATGAATTAAAAACAGTATAAATGCTTTATTGAAACAAAGTGAATTAGCAGGAAAGTGGAACGTCTAACCTCTTGGCCTCTCTGCCCGGGCTTACCCTGTAGCCCCCGAAAGCCCTGAGGTCCTGGCTCTCCCTTTGGTCCTGTTCTTCCTGACTGTCCCTGTGGTCCAGGAACTCCCTGTTTTAGGAGCACAGTGTAAAAGTTGTTCAACTATTTCTAAATACTTTTAATCCACATCTAGTCCTTAATCACCTTGTAAGACCAGGGATGCATAGTAACATGTCCTTTTTAATTCTGTGTGTAAAACTTTTATGCTTTCGAAGGATTTTAACGGCATCCAATCACAGCTGTATCTTCCTTACCACTCTTTTGGAGTGGTGGCTCACTGCCACGCTACCAACTCCTTTGCCTCAATTTATTGGGATTTTTTAATTGGTTTTCAAGATCAATAGCCCAATAAACAGTCTTTTGAGTTTTTTGTTCATATGTTGGGGCTGGAGCCTATTCCCTGTCCGTCCCCAGGATCACACCCTTGAGCATTGGATGCCTCTTTCCCCTTTTGATTGAAATAAATCCTCAGTTGTTGTTGCACCCCCTCCAGACCTCACAAATGTTCCTCCCTGTCATCATGACTTAGCTCCCGTTTTCAGTCAGGAGTTGGCTTGTTCCATTCCGTCACATTGTCCTTATGATTGTCCTGTAGACTGTAGTCCTGCTCCCCGGTGCTCCTCTCCCCTCCAGTCGCCCCGATAACCTGTCTCGTCCTGAAAAGGAGGCGATGGATACTTACATAAATGAGTAACTGGTGGATGATCTCATCCGTCCTTCCTCTTCTCCTCTGGGTGCACGTTTTTTTCATTGTTGAAAAGATAGATTCCTTGTTACAACCGTGCATTGACTTCCAGAGACTTAATGACTTTACTGTTTAGGATAAGTCTCCCATCCCATTGATCGATCCCTCATTTGAACCATTATGCCATGCTCAAGTGTTCACAAAACTAGATCTTAGGAACATCTACCATCTCATTTGCGTCTGAGATAGATATGAGTGGAAAACTGCTTTCAACACACCCCTAGGTCATTTCTAGTACCTCGTCAAGCCTTTTGGGTGAACTAACGCTCCTGCGATTTTCCAGAAGATGATGTAAGACTTGTTTTGTGACATGCTTAATAAGTTTGTTTTCATCAACTTAGATGACATCCTCATCTTCTCTTGCTCCATCAGTGAGCATGAACAGCATGTTCGCCTGGTTCTTCAGCACTTGCTGGAGAATTGTTTTTTTGTTAAGCCTGAGCAGTGCGAGTTCCATGTTCGTTCTGTAGCTTCATAGGCTGCATTGTTGAGCCAACTTCGTCCTGACTTGGGGGAGATGCGTGTGGTGACTGATTGGCCAATTCCCTCAACTTGCAAGGAGCTCCAGCATTACTTAGGGTTTGCCTAATTTTACGGCAGATTCATTAGAAACTTTAGCAAAGTAGCTTCTCCTCTCACTTTGCTAACCTCCAGCAAGATCCCTTTTCTCAGGTCTCCTGAAGCTGATAGGGCCTTTAATAAACTAAAAAAGCTGTTTGTACAAGCACCTGATCTTCTGCACCTCCATCTCTCCAGTTCACCATTGAGGCGGATGCCTATGACTCAGGACTTTGAGCCATCCTATCACAGAGACCCACAGACCCATAAGCTGCATCCCATTACCTTTTTCTCCTCGTTGTCATAACTCAGCTGAGAGGAACTACGACATGGATGGAGAGCTTTTGGCAGTGGTGGAAGCTCTTCAGGAGTGGATACACTGGTTCGAGGGCTCAGAGGTACCTTTCATCATTTGGACTGATCATAAAAACTGAAGACTGATCCTACCTGAGATCAGCTAAGAGGCTCAATCCTCGTCAGGCTCGATGGTCATTATTTATGAGTTGGTTTAATTTCACTCTCTCCTATCAACCTGACTCTAAGAACACAAAGCCTGACGCCCTTTCTAGAGTGTTTCCTCCTCCTTTGAATCCTCTGATTCAAAGGGGAGAGCCACATTTGTCCGGGATGTGGCTCTTTCTGAGGTCCTACAATGGGGACATTCCTCTAAACTTGCCTGTCATCCTGGTGTTAACCTACCCTACAGTTCCCCCAACAGACCCTCTGGTGGTCAAACATGGTCCAGAGCACCTTGAAGTTCATAGCTGCCTGCTGGTCTGCTGTGCCCTCTACCTATCCCTTGGAGACGTTGGTCACACATCGCAGTGGACTTATCAGACTACTCCACTCCACCAAGGTACCTCTGTCATCCTTACTGGGATTGATTATTTTTTTTAAAGATGGTGCATTACATTACTGAAGTAACCTTCCCTTGAAACTGTTAACCTCCTGATCCTGCATGTGTTCAAGCTCCATGGTATTCCTTCAGATATCATGTCTGACCAAGGTCAATTCAATTCAATAATCAATTCTCCTCCCGGGTATGGAAGGAATTCTGCAGAGCTTTGGGTGCAGCAGCCAGTCTCTCCTCCGGCTTTCATCCCCAGTTCAATGGTCAGACAGAGCGGACAAACCAAGACTTGGAGAGTGCTCTACGTTGTGTGGCTGCTAGACATCCTGTTTCCTGGAGCGACCATCTTCCATGGATTGAGTGCGCCCACAACAGCTCAGCTATGGGTATGTCCCCCTTCATGGCCTGTTACAGTTTTCAACCCTCCTCTTTCCAGAACAAGAGGCGGAAGTAGCAGTTCTGTCTGTGGGGGAACACATCAGGCCCATAATGGAGGTCTGGGGGAATGTCAGGTCGACATTTTCTCTAACAAGAGATTGGCTGATCTCCACCGATCCCCAGCATCTGAATACCAACCGGGACAGATGGTCTGGTTCTCGTCGCGGGACTTCTCACTCCAGGTCAAATCACAGAAGTTGGCTTCCCGTTTCATTGGTCCTTTCCCCGTGGAGAAGATGATCAATGCCTCGTTGTTAGGCCTAAACTACCTGCTTCTCTTCGGATTAATCCTACCTTCCATGTCTCTCTACTCAAACCTGCAGCATCCAGTAAGCTTGGGCCTCCAACCGAGCCCCCCTCCCTGCTTGTCGATGACCACCCTGCCTTCTCTGTCTCCAGGACCATGGACGTTAGACTGAGGGTGTTTGGTTTCCAATACCTGGTGGATAGGGAAGGCTATGGTCCCAAAGAGAGCTCCTGGGTTTCCCGCAAGCTCATCCTGGACCGATTCCTCCTCCTACTCTCTGCATCTGGACAAACCAGGAAGAATGTCAGGAGACAGTTCTTGGGGTGGGTGGGTAGGATTTATCCTTGCAGCCCAGCTCTCTCTCTCACCCTTCCCTTCCTGCCCCTCGGCCTGCTGTGGGAGTGGTCACCTCTCTCTCCTGGGATCCACACACTTGCACCAGATCACCACATCACCTGCACTATATAAGCTCCTGGAAGTCACCTCTTTCTAGCCAGTGGATGCCTCACTTTCTGTGGTTCGTGCTGCAACTACTCTGCCTGGCTCTAAGCGGTTCTCCTCCTTTAGGAATTATTGTCAGCTCTTTTTTGTGACTCTAACCTCTGTGTTGTGCTTTCTTTTTCCTAGTGTTCTCCCACAGTTCTCAGGCTGCCTTTTGTAAACACTCACCTTATCACTTCTCACACCCTCGTGCACTGAAAAATAAATATTCTGAAATTTTCCTTTGTTTCCTGCTTTTGGGTCCAACTACGGTTACAGTAAAAAGAATGGGAACCCTTTGGGATGACTTAGATTTCTGCATAAACTGGTCATAAAATATGTTCTGATTTTTTATCTAAGTCACATCACTAGACAAAAACAGTCTGCTCAAACTAATTATGCACAATAAACTATACATTTTCATGTTTTTATTCAACACACTATGTAAACAGTCAGGGCTCTAATTTCGTAGACCAGGCACAGGTGCAGCGCAACTGCCCTGCGCCACACCTGCGCCGCGCCAACAGGGTGTGTCCAGCGCACGTTGCAAATTTCTTGCAGGGTGCATAGAGGCGCACAGAATCACATCCACAGCTCCCTCCCTGCCCCCCACCCGCGCAAGTGCAAGAAAGGGAGGAGAGGAGGTGGAGTGGGTTTAACACAGCCGAGTGTTGTCTTCACCAAACAAATGAACACCTCTCCTTGCCTTTACATGCGCTGTGGATGAAGGTGCAGAGACAATTTCAATCTTTCCTCCACTGACTCCAGCCTTGGCTGGCGGATGCAGCCGTCCTCCCCTGGTCTGAATTTCCAGACTCAGGCTCTCCCCTTCCTTCTCTGACCAGCAGTCCAAGAGGAGGAAGAGGGGTTGGATGCATTTAGATAAAAAAAAGAAAATCTCCATGAATGATTTTGTGCTCTGCAGACTTATGATATAAAAACAACCTATGAGGAAGTTACAAATATTGCCAATCAAGTTTGCCCAAATATTTTGAGAACCACTGTCAAATGCAAAAAAGGATTTTAATAATGTAAGTAGAAGGGCCAAAAGAAAGCTGTTAGATCAAAGAAGGCACACAGTGACACCTCCAGCAGCCTCAGGACGAGCATAGCGTAGGACATGGTGTCCTCCACCCTCTGATAAGCATTGAGGGCTTTGGTGGGGTTGAAGTTGGGATTATAATTAAGGCAAAAATATTTTTCTTCTAAAACATGGGAGAACGGCTGTCATCCAGCCCCCCCCCCCCTTCTCCAACCAGCGCTGATACAAAAAAACACTTCCTCTTCCAAGGAGGAAGAGGAAGGAGGAAATAAACTTTATTTTTCTCATGAATGATTTTGTGTATCTTTAATACAAATGAATTAATTGTGGCAAAATAAAATGTTTAAAAGGGAGGGGGTATAAAATGCCACATCCATGATGTCAGGAATGGATGTGCTATGTGGGATGTGTAGCGATTTCTGGATATTACTGGATATTAATTTCAGAAATTAATATTCATGTTATAACCAGTTTTGCTCTTGTTAATTAAAGGGGCACCATCCTTTTTTATACAAAAAGGCAAAATCTAATTCATTAACTGATTTATTAATTCATTTAAATCAGATAAATCAATTAAGTCAAACTTTATCAGTTTAATCAATCTCAAGTCTAAAGACACAACTCTCATGCAGTGATGTCAATCTTCCAAATTGAATACCAACAGACAGAACTTTAAATATAAGGGTGATTTATTAAAAGCATACATGATGAATGTATACGACAAAATAAAATGAAACACATAAGAAGGAATAAATGTCAGAGTTATGCTGATCAATGATGCTGTGAATAAGGAAAGAATTTAAATGTCCCTCAAGGAACATATAAGTATATGGAGTGGTTATAGAGGACTAATTTAACAAATTAACCTACTTGAGAAAGGTCAAATCAATGGGAAATTATTGGAGAATTAAACCAAGACACACTCAAGCCCATCTGAAGGCATTCAGAACTGCAGTCTTACTATATGACGTTTGGATTGGATCTCAAACTGGTCCTGAGCTACTGGAGAGCCTGGAGGGCTGCTCTGGTTTGGAGTCGTCCCAAAGGGGGGCTGAAGTCCACACTCGATCCAGCGTGATGGATCCAGGGATGATGTGCCAATGTGAGCTGGTCCCGGGTTTCACGGGAAAGAAGTACCGTCTTAGACTGGACTGGCAGGTTCTGTTTAAGGTGAAGATGGAGCTTGGAGCAGTGATGTCTCGATTATATAAAAAAATGATTTGTCCAAACTGTCCAAAATGCAAGTTTATTTTAGGGACAAGATTACACTGTCTTTGGTAATGTGAAAAGATCCAGCGGTTTTGGCAAACTGTATGTGATGAGGTTAGTGTGATAATCAAACAGCAATTACAGCCTAATCCATTATTATGTCTATTGGGATGTATCTCTGAATCACTGAGACTGCATAAGAACATTGTACATTTTTTGCTTATGTTGGGCCGGAAGGCTGTTATGACTAAGTGGGTAGGAGATGAACCTCCGTCGATACATTTGTGGAAATCGTTGGTATCAGACTATATTTCTCTGGAAAGGCTGAGATTTAGTATTAACGGTCAACGAGACCTCTTTACAAAAAAGTTTGGCAAAGTGTTGGAGTACTTGGGAACTCAGAGTGCAACTACCTAATATGAAACCCAACGAGGATGTGTAAGAACATTGTGGATGTATTCTGGATTTGCTACATATCTCATTTAACATGTATATACACTGAACTGGACTTTTATAATCTTGAAAATGTTCAACAAAAAGAATGTTCAAAAAAAAAAAAAGATTTGTAACTAATTCCAAAAATTAAGAATTTGTTGGCCGGACGAATACTATTCTAAAATTAATAACAAAAATCAATTTACCATGGAGCAAATCTTTGGAGTCTTATAGCTTACTGGCTTATAAAGAAAACAAGTGGGTGTGTTACAAAACTTAGACAAAAAGATGTAGGATAAATAGGGGAGCCGAATAGACGTAAGATCAAGTGTAGGGAATAAAAGTCAAAGAAGAAGAACAAAGAAGAGGTAGTGACAAAGGGCGTCGGTGGCGCAGTGGGATAGTGCACTTGGTCAGTGATCAGGAGGTTGCAGGTTCAAGCCCAGCTCTGGGCGACACATGGCGATGTGTCCTTGAGCAAGACACTTAACCCCAAGTTGCTCCCACTGCTGCGTCAGTGGTGTGTAAATGTGCATGAAAGGGCGTGAATGTGTTAGAGGTACTGATGCATAACTAACATAGGAACTCTGAACCATCAGTAAGTGAATGTGAGAGCGAATGGGTGTGAATGGGTAAGTGTGACCTGCGGTGTGAAGCAGCTTTGAGTAGTCAAAGACTAGAAAAGCGCTATATAAGCTCCAGTCCATTTACCATTTACAAAGAATAGAGAGAGAAGCATGTGTCACAAAGACTTTATCAACTTATATTTGGCCAAAATTAAGTTGTATTTTGATTAAACATCCAATATAAGCACTCCAACTGGGTGGAAAATCTTTTGGTAATAAATTTGATACCAAATACTATATATCTAAATAAGAAAGAATACAACAATTACAATCTTATTAAAGATTCGTACAAACAAAACATATGTGGTTTAAACTTAGACATATAAGTTAACATGTGTATGAGATGGTATGCCACCAAAACTTAAGCAGTAGAAATTCTATTATAAGCATTCTTCAATAAAACAGAGTGAATTGAAATAATACAGAGTTCTCTCCTCAATTTCCACTGAGGGGCGTGGTTGGTTTGTCAGATGGCTTTAAACAAACAATTTAACTTGCTCATAACTTTGGAATTTTTGAGCTAAAAACACACAAGTCACATCACCAGAATGCATTTTACATGACAGGATAAAATATCTCATTGTTAGATGTGTCAATTGTTTTATTTAGTGAGTTTATAAGGTTTGTGGTTTTCTGTTGGCTGAAAAACATCTGGACAAAGATAAAGAAGAGCAGATGAGGGGTCCAAATGACCAGGGAGGTCAAAAGTTAACTTAGATGGCACCTAAGAATCTTCTGGGGTAGAAGACAATTATTTAAGACTCTGGGAATGTAGTCTGTCTAAACAACTTACCAGGTCTCAGCCAATCACTATTTAGGAAGGAAGTCCAGAGTAATAAATACATCTCTCACATCCACAATGAGCAGATGGTTGGTGGGAACTAAAGAGAGACTTGTACATGTCTCTAGCTCTACATGTCTCTAGTGAGTTACAACCAGGGTCCTCCAGAGAGAGGTAGAAAGGAGTTAAGATAGTCTTGTCCTAAAAGATTTTTTCAGTTCATCTTGCTACAGACACGACAAATGCACTGACACCCTTGAGACCTGCCTGTGAGGCTTTGGTGACCTGTGCGCACATGTGCGCCTGTCACCAAATTTACAGCTGTGGAGGGTGTGCTCCCCCTGCGCAGAGAATAGACCAGGTTGGAGCAGGCGAGCTTTCAGTGCACCTTCTGCGCAGTTTTTTGGCATGAAATTGTCACGCCGTTGGTGCGCTGTCACACCCATCTCAGTGCAGCCAGTCTACCAAATTGGCCATGCACAGCTGTTCGCCAGACGAAATTAACACTGCGCGAGGTGCGCCAGGTTCTGCGCACCCTGTGCTGTGTTTAAATTAGGGCCCTCACAGTGCAGAGTGGAAAAGTATGTGAACCTTTGGATTTAATAACTGGTTGACCCTCTTTTGGCAGCAATAACCTCAACCTGTAGTTGTAGATCAAACCTGCACAATGGTAAGGAGGAATTTTGGACCATTCTTCTGTACAAAACTGTTGCAGTCCAGCAATATTCCTGGGATGTCTGGTGTGAATCGCTCTTTTGAGGTCATGCCACAGCATCTCAATCGGGTTGAGGTCAGGACTCTGACTGGGCCACTCCAGAAGCCATATTTTCTTCTGTTGAAGCCATTCCATCGTTGATTTACTTCTATGCTTTGGGTCGTTGTCCTGTTGCATCACCCATCCTCTGTTGAGCTTCAGTTGGTGGACAGATGGTCTTAAGTTTTCCTGCAAAATGTCTTGATAATCTAGGGAATTCATTTTTCTGTCAATGACAGCAATCCGTCCAGGCCCTGAGGCAGCAAAGCAGCCCCAAACCATACTGCTCTCTCCACCATATTTCTCAGTTGGGATGAGGTTTTGATGTTGGTGAACTGTGCCTTTTTTCTCCACACATAGTGTTGTGTGTTCCTTACAAACAACTCAAATTTGGTTTCATCTGTCCACAGAATATTTTGCCAGTGGTGTTGTGAAACATCCAAGTGCTCTTTTGCAAACTTCAAACGTACAGCAATGGTTTTTAATGGACAGAAATGACTTCCTTGGTGGAGTCCTCCCATGAAATCCATCCTTGTATGTTTTAAGTATTGTAGATTGGCCAACAATAATGTTAGCATGTGCCAGGGATTTCTGTAAGTCTTCAGCTGACACTCTCGGATTCTTCTTCACCTCACTGAGCATTCTGCACTGTGCTCTCACAGTCAATCAATCAATCAATCAAAATTTATTTATAGAGCACTTTACAACACTCGAGGTGGCCAAAGTGCTTTCCAGATAAAAATAAATAAGATAAGAAATAAAAGCAAAAAGAAAACAACAATGGAACAGGTCAGGAAAATAAAATAACCCTTTCTAGCTTCATGCAAGACAGCAATTCTTGATTATAGATCTTCTAAGAGCTCCTCTGTGCGAGGCATGGTTCACATCAGACAATGCCTCTTGAGAACAGTAAACTCCCAATTGGTGTGTTTTTTATAGTGCAGGGTAGCTTTAACCAACACATCCTATCTAATCACATTGATTGGACTCCTGGCTGGCTGACTCCCGGCTCCAATTAGCTCTTGGAGAAGTAATTAGCCTGGGGGTTCACATACTTTTTCCACCCTGCACTGTGGCTGTTTACATATTGTGTTGAATAAAGACATGAAAACTGAAAATTTTTTGTACAGTATAAGCAGACTGCGTTTGTCTAGTGATGTGACTTAGATGAAGATTAGAATATATTTTACGACCAATTTATACAGAAATCCAAGTAATCCCAAAGGGTTCACATACTTTTTCCTGCAACTGTATAAGAACTTTTGGGACTGTTCCCTATCACATGGGATAGATAGAGATGTTGGGACATTATAAGTGGCCAACGTAAACAAATCAAAGACACACACACACACACACACACACACACATAAAAGAACAAAGACCCCCTTGGGTCTTCTTAAACAACTCAAATCCATTATATTGGCCCAAATAAACACCAATGTCTCCCACCTGAATAAAAAAAACACCTCAACTTACGTGGGAAGCAGACAATGAGAAATGGCAGCCTTGTCACCATGAAGCCTACCTGTTCTTGCACAATTCTTGATCAGCTCCACCTTGGAAATGCTGTCTTGAGGCTGAAGCTGCAGGCATAAGAAAGCAGGTCTTTCGTAGTAACAAAATAAGCCCAACATTGGGAAACAACCAAATGACAACATCCTCAAGAGTCTGTTATTAGGAACACTAGCAAGGAAAAGGTTTGACTGAATACTAGATGACACCCAACTAAACCCCAAAACATCCAGAACTTCCTTGCCCGTAGCACAGTGTACCTAGGATTAGTCTGAGATAGTCTCAGAGATCGCTGTGGATCCACACAGTGCTCACATGAATGGGTTGCGCAGTTAACCCTGATAAAGTGAAGAGGAAGAACTGACAAATGTCTGGAAGCCTTTATAACCCCACAAGCACCATCGTCCAACAGGCTTAATGCTAGCTCCTTGAACTTGGAAGGTACAACCACCTGAGTCACACGATCTACCTTGTTATCACCAACACTGGTCCACTTCCCATGTTGAAGACCTCCACAACAGCAGTAACCACTGCTCAAGCCCTGAGGTTCAGTTTCATGACAAACAAGGGGGAAAAAATTGCCTGAGTAGGATCCACTGCCCGTTTTGCAACCAGCTCCTCCCTACTGATGGACTGTGAAGGCCTGAAACACTGAAAAACCCACAAACTCTTACTATAGACACATAGAACCCAAAGAATGAGATGATGTAGAGTCCCCACCTTTGCCTGGACTAGCCTTGGACATTTCCTCAGTGGCGGCACACACCAAGAGCACACTTGGAGGTTGTTTAGCACATTCCAAATGTTCAAAACAATCTGGCAACGTTGTCACCAGAACTGACTGACCATCCGTCCACATTCTTTCTCCAGCAAGACCTAAAACAACATCCACCCCACTTATACTGTAGGCAATGAACTACATACCCCCCATGACAACTTCACCAGAAACCAAGTCAGAGGACAGATTAAGACAGTGTAATGGCACAGATATTGGAACAAAGGTCACACCAAAAAACAGAGTTCTGTCACCAGTGTCCGTACCTGCAGAAAAAGGTAGTAAGTGCTCCAAAATGAAACTCTGAGATGCTCATAGTCCCTCAAAATTTTAACAGGCCATATCTCACCCTCATTTAGAGATACGAACCCATAGGACACAAAAGGAGCATACATTACATCCATCCCTTTGGAAGAGGGTCTGGGAGAAGTTTTGTGTATCCCTTGACTCAGGACTAGAGACACTGAAGCTTCAAGACCAACAGCCTTTACATACACACTTGGGTGGGAGGACTGCTGTTCCGAATTGAAAATCTGACACTCTCCCTTCCAATGACCGTCATTTCTACACAAATAACACACTTTATCTGGATCAAATCTGCCATCTGTCCCTGGCACACTTCTGACACTGGCCTGTGAACATTGTTGAACACCTACAAACCTGCCTGGACCAGATTTCACATTCTCTCTGTTGAAATTATGAATACCCCTGCGCCAGTTGAGAGCACTAGCATGACTCAAAACATACTCCTCAGCCAGAACTGCTGTTGCTGAGGCAGTTTAAACCGTACTCCCTTCAATATGGACAGCAATGTGATGTGGGACAGAGTTTTTAAACTGCTCTAAAATGACAAGATCACACAATCCACAAATGTGTCAACGTTAAAGGCAGAGCACCAGCGTGCAAAATGAACTGTGATCTTTCACGTACAAACTCAACATGAGTCTGCCTGTCAACATTTCTCCAGCCCCTCAACCTTTGCCTGTACGCCTCCAGGACCAATTCATAGGCCTTCAACACTGAAGCTTTGACCCTGGCATAATCCATGTTATCAACAGGACTAAGGGCAGAAAACGCTTTCTGAGCCTTACCTGTGAACATGCACTGCAACATCAAAGCTCTATCAGCATCAAGCCAACCCCTCACATCTGCTACCCATTCAAATAAAGGAAAAAACGTATCTGGATCTTTTTCACTAAATTTAGGTAACAGGCGCAAAGGACCTCTTTCACAATACATGTAATTTTGCCCACAGCCCAATTTTTTGTTTATAGTGTGGTATTTGTAGTACACCCAGAGACTCCCAAGAATATACCTTTAGAAAATCCAAAAGTCATCCAGGGCCTGTACTATGACCTATTTTATGATCATTGCCATAGGTGTGAGCCAGGGTGCACACTTTACCCCAAAACTTATTCAAACACAAATAATAAATCATCAAATTGGGTCAAATCACCTTCACTGAAGTCTGGTGCATCTTTTGAAATCAAATGTAAAGCTAAGTATTACAATTGAAAGAAGTTATTGAATTTTAACTGGAAAAAAAATACTTTTTTCTTATGATTTTTTCAACAAATTCAATTCTTTAGAGATGTGTCTGACCAACTTACAGTTGCTGTACAACTAAAATACTTACAAATTATTTGGCCACATATATATTCTCAAAGTGGGAAAAAATCATCAAATTCTGAGACCGGCAAAGTTGTTCAATTAACAGGTTGGGTTACTGTGGAAGAATCAGGATACTGTTCCATGTCTTGTATTATATCAAGGGTAATGTTTTATTTCATGCAATTTGCAGCAAATGGATGATAACTTCAATTTAGTATTGTGCATTCAATTGAATTATATTTTTTTTCATATATTCTATATATGAAGTGCATATATTATATATATTCAACATGAAGTATCCAAACATGAGACATCACCCAAACTGAAGTTTGAAACCTTGTCAGATTCTGACTGCCATGCATGGACTGGCTGGACATTGGTGCAATTTAAGAACATGTATGACATGTGTGAATCTGATCTTGTTTCAGGTTCAAGTGATAGTTCCAGAGCAATAGATTTGCTTCTTTACTTTTGGGCAAAACTGAAAACAAACCTTTCATGGAATCAAATGACCATGCTTACTAATCTTTCCCAAGCTACACTGTCAAGACATTTTCATACAATTGCAGATATTTTGAACACAATAGTTGTTCCCAAATACCTTGGCACAAATCATATTTCACACCACGATGCCATAACTCACAACACTGTCTTTACTAAAGCTTTTTATGGTGACCAGGCCACTCTTATCTTAGATGGTACATATATCTACCTCAACAATTGCAGTGATCATCAGTTTCAAAGGGCATCTTACGGAGGACAGAAAAAACGAAATTACCTAAAATTCATGTCAGTTGTACTGCCTGATGGATATGTTTTAGACACTATTGGCCCCTACCATGGTAACGTAAATGATGCAACAATAACTCGGCTCATCGTGGAAAAAATTGAAATATTGAAATCTTGGTTAGAAGCAAATGACAATATGATTGTAGATCGCGGTTTCAGGGATGCCTTAGATCTTCTTGCTAAGTTGGGGTATGATGCTAGAATGCTGTCATTTTTACCAACTGGTAAATCCCAATTGGATTCCTCAACAGCCAATAGTGATCATTGCTGTACCAAAACAAGATGGATAGTACAGTCCTACCACGGGCGTTTAAAGAAGTGGATGTTGTTCAAGGAACAACTTACCTCAAATTATTTCGTTGAGGTCATTGGCAAATTAGTGCACATAGTAACTGCATGTCTCAATGCCTTCAGAGGACCAATATATGTTTCAGATCCAGATCGAGAGGAACGAGATACTAAGATGGCTCAGCGTATGCTTTCACTTTTAAAAAAAGACAATGTTTTGGCAAAACGAGTTGCAGAAGACCCAAATATGTCACATAGAGCTCGTAGTGAATGGCAGAAGCTTGAAGCTTCTGATATCTCGTTCCCTCATGTGGATCTGGAATACCTTGAGACCATAACATGCGGTACATACCAAATCAAACAGTCCCCTGGCTACATTGCTGAGCATCAAAAAAATGATGGTGACTATGAGATTTGGGTTTACCAGCATGATGCTGATCTCATTAGGGGACAGATTCATTCTCGTCACAGATCTCAAATAAAATACAATGTTTGGATTCAATTTGACAAGAATGCATCAGATGATCCTGTGAAGGCATATTATTGTCTCTGTCCTGCTGGAAAGAGAACCTCTGGCATGTGTGCACATGTTGCAATTACAATCTATTATTTGGGATATTATAAACATTTTCAAAATCAGAAACCCCTCCAACCATACACAAGCAAATTCAAAGACTCCATTCTATGAAATAACCAGCCAATCATACATCTTATGGATTTCTCAGATCCCCTTTCCCTCACGATAGTTGCAGTCTACAAATTAAAATTGTCCAAGCTGTTGCTATGCACAAAGACACGAAGGCCATAAAACAGATTACATGTATATATAAGTACTAGAAACAGAAATTGACAGAAGTAATGTTTATGTATTGCTGTCATTGTAGATATATACAATCTGATTACAACAATCCAAAACTGCATCAGTTTTTACTTGTATCAATGGCTCATTATTATCTCATCACAAAGGCATAATATACAGGCCCTTTGTGGCTGTTCAATATTAAACTGAATAACATTTCATGTGAAATGTTTGTTTTGAATCTAGCATTCAAATTCTAAAAGAAATCATACTTAAAGGATGAATTCTGAACAAATCTTTAAAGGTTCCCTGATATACAAGACATGGAACAGTATCCTGATTCTTCCACAGTAACCCAACCTGTTAATTGAACAACTTTACCGGTCTCAGAATTTGATGATTTTTTTCCCATTTTGAGAATATATATGTGGCCAAATAATTTGTAAGTATTTTAGTTGTACAGCAACTGTAAGTTGGTCAGACACATTTCTAAAGAATTGAATTTGTTGAAAAAATCATAAAAAAAACTATTTTTTTTCCAGTTAAAATTCAATAACTTCTTTCAATTGTAATACTTAGCTTTACATTTGATTTCAAAAGATGCACCAGACTTCAGTGAAGGTGATTTGACCCAATTTGATGATTTATTATTTGTGTTTGAATAAGTTTTGGGGTAAAGTGTGCACCCTGGCTCACACCTATGGCAATGATCATAAAATAGGTCATAGTACAGGCCCTGGATGACTTTTGGATTTTCTAAAGGTATATTCTTGGGAGTCTCTGGGTGTACTACAAATACCACACAATAAACAAAAAATTGGGCTGTGGGCAAAATTACATGTATTGTGAAAGAGGTCCTTAACAGCAACATCAAAACTCAAACAACCAACATTCAACTGTCCTGAGGAACCAGAGTTAAAGAGAAATTCGCCGTTACAGTTAATCACAGTGAAAGAGAATTTCACTCACCAAATCCAGCTTCAATTGCTCCAGCTTTAACCTTTCCATTTCCAAAGCAACTTGCACCTCAGCTTCCCTTGCTTTCTGTGCTTGCTCAGTCCTTAGCCATTCATGCTCAAGCTGAAACTGTAACCTTTCTCTCTCCAAGTTAGCCTCTTCTCTTTGCAGCTGCATATGCTGTTCAAAAGACAGTTTCTCCACAACCCCTGGAAGTTTCATCTCTGGAGCTTCAACCAGTTCAGGTTCCAAAAGTCCACCAGAGACTGCCAAATCCTCAACAATGACCCTTAACTGTGCTTTATTTGGAATCTTACCAGGTTTCTTCCATCCTAGATGTTCGCCTAGAGCCCACTTGCGATGGGAAAGTCTGACTGACTTCAGCCAAAGCTACAGAAGGCACCCCCAAGACAACTGCTTCAAGCCGCACGGACAACAACCAAAAATAAAAAATCCTCAAAAATAACAAACTCCTCAACCCTCCTTGTGAAATTTGCTGCTACAGAGAACCTGGGGGAAAAGATGTGTATGCTTCAGCAAATCAGTCACCCAGCCACTCCCTTTCACAACCAAACACAGCACAGCACATGCAAAGCTCAATTACTAAAAAATCAAAACAAAACTGTACAAAACTGTCTCTACACAACCATGGCAGCAAACAATCAACCAGCTTGTAGTCAAAGGTCATTATCTAATCAACAAACAAGCAACTATGTGAACCACCCACCCCCCTTTTCTAAGAGCAAAACTGTGCATACATTGCTAAACAATCATTGAAAAGTTTTTCTTTGGACAAGCCCCCATATGTTCTGACCTGCTTGTAGAGGTCACAACATTAAGGGAGGTCCACACAGTTAACTTGAGTTTTAAATCACTTTTAATTCAATAAGCGAAGAAACAGACCTAAATTTAAGACAGTCTTCTGCCAGCTCCTGCAGCCCAAAGGGGAAGAGAGCTAGCAGGCTGAGCCAGCTTGGCCTGAATGCCTTTCAGCCAGCTGCCCAGCAATCAGCAAACAGTCAGGGGAGGTGTCTTTCAGGTATGCCTCACCTGCTCTGAAACAAAAGAAAAGCAGCAGTAACTCTTCACAAGACCCTGCACTCAGACAGGGCAAAACTGCAAAATCAAAAGATGAAACAACTGGCCAAAACACAACTATCATGGCACTACTCAGGGATAAAGATAAAAACATGAAAAAAGATGAAAGCAAGAGAGGTAAAGAAAACAAGTCAATGCAAAAACTTTAAAAACAGCAGAAAAAACAAATGAGACAAGAAATTAATGTCCTCTTAAACAGTCATTTAAAATGGGTGTGATCTGTATTTAGGAGTTAATAGCAGAGGGAATGAAGGACTTTCAATAGCGATTAGTTTTCCTTGGGGCACATTACAACATCTAGCTGAAGGCATAAGAAAAAATTCATTGGACAGAACATGATCTGCTTGGCTGATAATTCTCTTTGCTTTTTCAGCTACTTGTTCCTCCCAGATTGTCCCAGAGTCCCTCTGATGAACTCCAACAGTTTTGGATCACACTTTGATGCTGTTTATGCCATTCTTGTCTACCACAGTGACCCCTTAATGCAGCAGGTTAAGGAAAATGTTAAAAGCCTTTCAATAAAAGAATGGTAAACATGTTGTAAAATTGTGTTACAGACATTAAAAGTATTTACTTTCCCCTATTTTATGAATTCTTTGTTGATCCCATTTGGCAATCAGCTCAGTGTTTTTGTCAAATTTAAGTTGTGAGTCACAGTGCCAAGATATTTTTAAGAGTCAACAATTTCAACCTGGGTGGCACGGTGGCGCAGCAGGTAGTGTATGTGCCTCACAACAAGAAGGTATCTGGTTTGATCCCTGGGTCAGACAGGAATTCTTCTGTGTGAAGTTTCTATACCCCTTTAACCCATAAAGGGAAAATTAATGAATTGAAGTTATGGATGACGTTTTCTACTGGCATATCATTGTTCTGCCAGAAGTCAATGATTAACTCCTTGGAACATTTTAGTACATTTAAATCCAAGAAATTATCCTCACACCATTCCACAAAAGCAGGTAAGGCCTGACCATGACCTAAATTTTGGCCTTAAAGAATATGAAGGAGGGTGCTGTAATCGGAAAATTTTACAATATAATTGTCTTCCTGTGATGTTCTGCAGCTGTCTGTGTACATAATAAACAGCAAGGGTGAAAGGACAAAACCCTGGGGTGAGCCTGTGCTTGAAATTCTGGTGCTGGACATGTGTCCATTCACTAACATTTGCTGGATTCTGTTTGTTAAAAAGTCTTAAAGCAACATTAAGAACTGGGCAGGTAATTTAAAATAAGAAGCAAGATGGTCAATTAAAATGTGAGGCTGACATCTTATTAAAAGCAGAAGAGAAGTCAGCAAATAGAATCCTTGCATGGGACTTTGGTTTCTCCAGGTGCTTATACACTTTATCCAGAATATAAAGTTTGGCATCGTTGAGATCCTAACAAGTCTGATACGCAAATTGTAAGGGGTCCATCTATAAGGGAGACCACCTTATCTTTTATGACCTTTTCAAAAATGTTCATAACCAGAGATGTAAGTGCAACTGGTCTGAAGTCACTTAACTCCTTGGCATTTTTAGTTTTAGGAATAGGTATAATGGTTGATGTTTTCCAAATTGTGGGTATCTGGCCACAATTGGCACACATCTGGAATAATTTACATTTAGTTGTTTAGCACAGTAACGCAGTGTGTGTCCACAGATGGCATCAGGACCTGTTCCTTTCCTTGTGTTAATCTTCTTTACTAAATTTGTGACACATTCTTGAGTCACCACTACATTTTCAGGTACAAAAGTGAATATTGCAGCAAAAGTAACTTTTTCAGAAAAGTCAGTTTCAAAACTAGAAAAGAACGAATTAAAAGCATCTAGCCATACCAAGTTATTGATCCCATTTACTCTAGTGGATTGTTTTCTCTCATCAGCATAGTGATTGATGGTTGCCATCATTTTAATACCTTGCCATGTTGCTTGAAGGTTTCCCACTGCTATACTGCATTTCAATTTTATCTCTGTATTTTTCTTTAGCCTTCCTTATTTCATCTCGCACTTCTCTTGATGCAGTCTTCATCTTCCGAGTATCCCCTATAAAGTAGGTCTATTTCTTTTTGTTAATGATTAATTTAAGTTCCTTTGTTACCCAAGGCTTATTATTAGGATATTCAACCATCTTCTTGTTAAGGACAATAGTCCAGAATGTGATACATGATGAGATTGTTTCAATCAGTTCATTTATGTCTTTAACAGCATCGTAAAAACATTCCCTGTCTGTACAATCGAAGCAGCCCTGGAGATTTTGGATACTGTCCTCAGACCAGCACTTCTCGATTTTCTCACAGGTACTAGACAGACACTGCTGTGGTATGATGCACTGAAGGAAAACATTTAATAACAGAAATTTATAAGCACCTCCCACAGTTCCATAACACAGATCGATCATGATGTTCTTTAGTTGTGTTGGCACAAGACACATTGTTCATATTATTGATCATAAGTTTTAAACGTCTTGTGTAGCTGGCAGTGCGTCAGCACGTGGATAATGTAAACAACAGTGAAAAATAACTGCTGAAACTCCAGTGGCAAGTACTAAGGATGGAGAGAGATGGTCAGTAGTTCAGTGTCAGGGGTGCATATGCTTTCTCGTATCATGATGGTATTACAGTGTCTTTGATTGACGTAGAAGCACACACCTCCACCGCGTCGCTTGTTTGTAATTTCAGCCAACTAGTCCAGCCGAGGTGGGCTTCCAAACCCACTTAATGACAGCTCCTCGTCTGTCGTCCGTCCTGATTCACTGAGCCACATTTTAGTGAATGCAAGGAGCCAAGTTTCCATTTCCTCTGGTGTGAGCTTCACCCAGGCTTTCACCCCATCCAGCTTGTTTCAGATGGACTGCAGGCTGGAGAGAAGGACTGTTGGCAGCGGAGGAAGTTTGCGGCGGTCGTCAAGGCTCATTTTCCTGATTTTACAGCGCATTCCACCCCTTCTTCCTCTTTTCCGAAGACTTGTCCTCTTTTTTTTCTTGAGTATTAAGTTCAGTTGGTATATTTTCTGGCCCCACACCATATGAGGAAGATTGTAGAGAGAGCAAAGTTTCCCGACTGAAGGAAATTCTGCTGGGACTGAAGCCATGGCTCAGGAGTTGTCCACACGCATGTATTCCAAGAGAAATTACGCGTATAAGTGCGATAAGTACCCACACTGATCCCATTCTTGGTGTGCTGTTTTCTTGACGTATAATCACTCACACTTTCAGTTATCACACATTTAGGACAATAGCAATAAACATTTAAAGACATCAATTGGTAGGCTACTCGAGTTGCACGCTGTGAAGCGCCCCAGAAGTGGCAGAAATTTTATAAACCTTGCTTTGCCAAAAGTATTGGTTCATCTGCCTTCACACACACATGTATTCTGAGAGACCTCTTATTCTTAGAGTATAATATGATATAGGGAAGGCTTTCCACAAGGTTTAGGAGTGTTTACGAAAATTTTTCACCACCATAATCCCCCCTCCACCAAATATACACTTGGTGCGATGTAGTCAGACAAGTACTGTTCTCCTGGACATGCCAAACCTAGACTTGTCCATCAGACTGCCAGACACGTTAGTGTGATTGGCCACTCCCGAGAACACATCTCCTCTGCTCTAGAGTCCCGCAGCGTGTTTTACACAGCTAAATTCAACACTCTGAATTCCTTATCTGCGTTTTTAAGAGACTTCTCTTGTACAGACCACCACCTCCTGGCTGAGTTGCTGTCATTCCCAGTCGCTTCCACTTTGTCATAAACCACTAACAGCTGAATGTAGAACAATTACCAGGGTTACCACACTGGAGAGACCCATTCTTTCCAGATGTTTGTTGAATCAGTCTGACTGCCTAGGTGACAATTTTATACACCTATGGCCATGGAAGTGACTGGAACACCTGAATTCGATGTTTTGCCTGGATGAGTGAATACTCTTGGAAATAAAATGACATGTCTCCTGAGGTCACGGATTTCATTAAAGAAGAGCAACTAAATGATCTTTTAATGGTGTTCAAACTCAAACTATGATGAGATGTTCACATATCAGATGATACAAATTTGAATAACTACATCAGGAAGATTTTTCAATTATAATTCATAGATATAGTATCAGACTGAGAGTTCAGAAGATATTTTGGCATTTTTCAGTTTTTTTCTGGTCAGTTACTTATATCTGAAAGTTTAATATGTCAAATCCGACAATGACTTGTCAACTCCGTCAGATTGTTTTTTTTTTTTATTTTGCAAAGAAGGGAAATCTGTTGAATTCCTTAAATAAGATTTGTTTAGAGACTAAAGCATTTCTGATGTTCATTTGTGTATTTTTATGCCAACAAATTCTACAATTAAGTTTACAAATTAAAGACAAATGTAATTTATCCATATGATTTTAATTACTTAAATGTGTGGACAAATGAGAAAAATTTCATGTTATTTTCTCGATTTATATGACATGTGCATGATTTGGGAATTATGAAAACTCATGAGAGAAAATATTTGTTTTTAAATATTTAACAAATTTACAGCTATATTTATGTCTGAAGGGGGTTGACCAAAAATGTATGTACTGATCCAGCAAACATACAAATTCTATAAAATCTGTTCAATGAGGTAGAATCTAAAGAGGGTTTGATAGCTTAAACGTTATCTAACAAAAATGTGCTCAGAGATTTTAAAAATGTTAATTTTTTTGGAAAATGAAAACCTGTTTTGTACCTTATCCCAATAATCCCTGAGGTATGAATGTGCAGGGTTGTGCTACCCAACAGTGATGGCTAACAAGAAATTAGTTATGAACTGCAATGTAAGGGTGCATAGAGCAGTCAGAAAGACTAGAGGGTTCCAAGTCTATTTGACAGTCCCCATTTAAGTGTCTGTATTGCCCTGAAATTCTTCCAACAAAACACTGGGAGGCGGTGCAATTGTGTTTCAGCCCTGCAGTGATCCCCACTTGGTAACCAAAAAAGGGCATTTGATGTCTGCAGAAGGAGCTGATAAATGAAGAGCAGTATCTACCAAACAGTTTTGGAAAAAAGAGTAAACACGTGATAAAGAACATACATGTGCTAAATTGAATCAAGGGTGTGGATTTTATTTCCCTGTTTTAGCCACTGAGGACATGAATAAGGAAATGCACTTCTGATATCCAGGCAGAAAGATAGAACACAGTGCT
This sequence comes from Scarus forsteni, assembly GCA_036419115.1. Classification (NCBI taxonomy): domain Eukaryota; kingdom Metazoa; phylum Chordata; class Actinopteri; order Labriformes; family Labridae; genus Scarus; species Scarus forsteni. Next base: position 906,674 of record JAZDUH010000155.1, on the reverse strand, counting down.
TTACTCTCTGCAGTATGATAGTATCATACTAAAATGTCAGAAGACATCAGAAACTGGTAGTGACCTGGTACTACAAAGTGGACCAATCACAGGGTTTGTAGTCTGTCATTTTGATGCGTAGTTGCATTATGCCTATCTTAAACTGGTCTGTGGTTTAAAACAGGTAGGAGGCTGCTGCTCAAAGGGTAAGTCATGTTCCCCCTAAGACAGCGTTCCTGTAAATGTTAAAACAATACTACATCCTTAATCCTCATTTTGTACAAAAACATTAAAATCCAAACTGAGTCACAGACCTGATCACCTTTTTTCCCAGGAGCTCCTTCTTCACCATTTGGGCCTGGAGGACCCTGACAGGACAAACAACGTTGAACTTTCATCACATGCATTTAATGAGATTGGACGCTTTTCAACATTACACACTAAGAACAGCAAAGATAATCAGTTCATCTTATTGATCATTTTTGATTTTTGCAGTGTGATCACTGAATAAACTGACCTGCTGTCCGTCCAAACCTGCAGGACCAACACTGCCAGCAGGACCCTTTGCTCCCTGAAAAGGAGAAATTAGGGAGTTTTGTGACATCTCCCAAGTCATATTTAGCAAGCATGGACTGGGTATGCTCCATAACATCAAGATCAAGGGTTATGCTTTTTTTCTGAATTTGAGAGGCTCAGATTTGCAACTTTGAACTCAACAGTAAATAAGATCCAGTGCAGCCAAGTGACATATTAGAAAAACAAACACGTCAGTAACAAAAGTGTCTGATAAAGCCCTACTGAAACAGAGATGCTGGATTTTCTCCTTCTGTAATGGAAGGGTTAATATTTAACCACATCCTCTTCATAAATGCAAGTAATGTTGGCAACAAAAAGCCACAACAAGGCAATGGCGGCTGCATTTCCCAGATTTATGAAGGTTTACATTCATCACAGGTGCTGGTAAATATAGGGAAAAAAAAGGTTTTCCTGTATACACCTGCAAGCACTTTTACATGATTGTATTTTATTTGTGAATGGTTTATGGTGATTTTATTGTGTTTTAGATTATTTAACTGTTTGCCTAGCTGTGTGAATTGTTTTGTCATTACATGTCTGTTGAGTGTTTGTTTTGTTTCCCTGGGATTGCTGAGTTTCCCATCTGTAAAACAAATTTAGCATTTGGTATAAAAAAAGAAACCTTGACCATTAAATTCACATCAACGACACTCTGGTCTATGTAAACACTAGGGCTGGGACAATTCACTTTTCTCCTGATTTTTAGGTGCTGATTCGATTTAAATTGCGATTCTACGATATTGCTGATTTTTGCAATCTTTAGTTAGCTTTTTTAACGCCAGTGAAAAAGATGAACAATGATGATGCCTACAGATTATATCAGAAAAATACACATCACATGTGAGCCAGTTTTTAGGATTTATTCAGCAATATATTTTAACCAGCTGTTTATACTCTCTCTTCAAAAGACTGGACTGCATATAAAAGTGGCTTATTAACCCTTTAGGCACCAGAGTTTTTTAAAGAAAATATTCAATTTTGCTATCAAGATTTAAAAAGGCTATAGTTTCAAAGTGGTTAGTTTCCCCCCCCAATCATCATCACTGTAATTCACAGGCCGAGCATGAACGCCTCTGCTGCCTTCACAGTGCCTTTAACCCCCGGCTTCTCCCTCGTCCGACCAGAGCTCCGCGGTCTTTCTCATTCCCGCTAACACCATCACTTTTCGCAGTGTTTTGAGTGTCCCCACCCCGGCCAGGGAGAGGCAAAGCATCGGCCTTGGTATGTGCTGCTTGGGGACTGTAATGGCGCGCGGACCCGCTCCCGCTGCGCGCACATGCGCCTCCAGTTTCGTCCTCACTAGACAACTGACCGTCATCCTCAGAGAGTAAATTTTGCTCAGATTCAGAGTCAGCCAGTACTTGACAAAGTACACTCAGCATCATGAGTACTCTTACTCACTCTCTATCACTCTGTGCGTGTCTCTCTTTTCCTCTCTCTCTGCTCTGCTCTGCTCTACAGCCTCTACAGCCACACTAGCGTCCCTCAGTCCGGTGTGTGTGTTTCAAAATAAGTATACGCCAAAACTTTGAATAGAAACCTGTCACCTGTCCACTATCTGCTGGTTAAAAGTAGTAACACTTTTCAGCACTATTTTAACAGCTATGGTCTGTTGCATGCCGCAATTTTGCGACTTTAGCACCTGAAGAGTTTGGAGGGGTGGGATCGATTTTTGAACAAAATAATTGATTTAAAAATCAGCAGACAAAAAAATCGCGATACTTTTGTGAATCGATTTTTCTCCCACTCCTAGTAAATACATTCTAGTTTTGCCATCATAGGTCTTGTTTTGTTATAATTAACGTAAATTATTAAGGTTTAAAAGCATGCTGTTACCTGCTCTCCTTTCTCTCCGGGCTGACCCATAAGTCCAGTGGTCCCTGCTGGTCCCTGATCATAAAAAACATTAATATTTCCCCAAACATTCGCAAAATGACCATAAAATAAAATGTGTTTACTAAGAGCCATATCGCACAGTTTTGTATGATGCAAAATGGAGAGAAAGCAAAGGGTACCCACTCACTGGAAACCCTCTTGGTGCAGCCAATCCTGGGGGGCCAGGAGGCCCGTGGCTCCCTCGAGAACCAGGGCTCCCAATCCCTCCCACTGGTCCTGGTTTACCTGGAGAGCCCTGAATCCCAGTAGAATGACAAGTTTGATAATTCTCTTGTACAGACATTGATATAGAGGCTGAGATCCAGTCTTCGTGGTATTTCCAACCTGACAGTTTTTGCACTTCTAATCTGCCTTCTTATCCTTAAACTCTGCCAAAGCTTGATTGTCCCCTCACTTCCCCAGTGCTCTAGTGGCCTGTAGTCCCACTGCTTCAGGCATAAGGCTGCTGGGGAGACAAAGACTGTTGTGTTCTAAGATCTAATAAACTTAGCTTGGTAATTATGAACCAACATTTTTAGTGGATTTATCAGCAGAAAATCAGTTTACCGGTAAAAAAGTCATTTTAATGAATTTAGCTGAGCACTGAGGAAAATTCAAGCTTAAAGCAGGATATCAACAGCACCTGATTAACAGACAACCAAATCTCACCAACTATTAATACGGGCGTGTCCTAGACCCATTTTTCATAATAACCAGATCACTAATGGTCCACTGCTGTCCAACTGGTCCATGTGCACGCTGGATTTAAGTTTTAAAGAGGTAGTGTTAATCAATAACTCAATCACTCATCTGTTCCTGTTTGATCCATTCTCTCATAAACTAAGAAACATCAGAACATTTTTTCACCTGTTCTGGTCAATTTGGTAAGCTCTTATTTCTAAGATCTACTTACTGGAGGTCCCTGAAAGCCTTTAGGTCCAAAGTCTCCCTGGCGGCCCTGAAAAAAAGGTGAAAACACTAATGTAATTTAAGTGCACTGCTTGAAGATATTCAGGAGTTATTTAGTGTTTCTCACCTCTGGCCCAGGAGGTCCTCTGTCACCAGGAGAACCCTGAAGACCCTGAAAAGACAATATTTGAAAATAAATTGTTCGGAAATCAACAAGATGAAAAATACTTATGCTTCAAATCTCAGTAATCTAACTAACTGGAGGTCCACGCTCCCCGGGGACACCAGGAGGACCTCTGACCCCTGCAGCTCCCTGCAAAACAGCAAAATAGATGAAAACACACAGGGCCGATGACTTCAGTCTAACTTTCTCATCATCATGTTGCAGACAGTGCCAACACATTAAAAGTCTAAGTATTCCAAAACCAGAAAACCTTTGGGGTTAGCCAAAGCTAAAAAAAATGGAGTGCAAATAAAACCCAATTGTGAAGGCTACTTAAGATCAGAAGGTGACTGTTATGTTACACCGCAAGCGACCCAGCTACCAAAATCGCGTCGCCCACTGACGTAGCGTCGGGCGTCCATAAATACCTCATTTTGGTCACCGTTGCCGTCGGCCATCGCTAAGTGACGTCACGTCCACTCGAGTTTCACCGCAATCATATCATATATCATAAAATAGGATGTATAAGCTGACATTATTCCAGCTGTATCCTTTTCATTCACTACATAACCCTATCATAACCCTACCCTGCAGCAGCATTATCTGTGAGTTTACCATGGTCCGTCTAGGCGGAGCTAATGTCCTCACTGACTAATATTTCCCACACGGACATGGATTGTTACTATGTAGTCCGGATGAATAACAGTCTGTATAGAGTACCGTCACACGTGCACACACCTGCTGATTGATCAACTTTTTTTGACTTTCGCATCGCGCGACATGCTATGTGCTACTGTGAAATGCGGCTGTAACATCGCGGGAGGGCTAGCCTCGCCCAATCGTGGCTGTGCATTGACTTTGCATGGCAAGTGATCGCCGAGATAGTACAAGTAGCGTGTAGTGTGTCCGCACCTTTAAGGTGCCCACACCAAACAAGACTTAAGCATACTCAGCGATCACTTTCCATGCAAAGTCAATGTACTGCAATGGGATTTTTCTTACGGACTACAGACCAATCATCTATGTCCATGTGGGAAACATTAGTCATTGACGACATTAGTTCCGCCTAGACGGACCGCAGATAATTCAGAGGATGCTGCTGCAGGGCCATCACTGCAGTGTGTTGTGGTTGGTGAGTGAAAAGGATACAGTTGGAATAATGTGAACTTGAGCGGACATTACGTCACTGAGTGACAGTAAATGGTGACAGTGACCAAAATGAGGCACTTATGGACATGTAACCCAACTTCAGTAGCCTTGCAGAGCAGACAGACGTGCCTGATTCTGAATTCATGCATCTCCGTCTTACCAGCCGCCACTGTCCAATGGTTTCACTTGGCTAAATGCTTAACGGCCATATCAGGGATGAGCTGAGGGAGCAGCGGGAGCTGCAGGAAGTGAAGTCCCTTCCTGTTGTACAAATAACGGCAACTAATGTCGGTTAGCCTGTGGTCATCATGGTTATTCAGTTATACTTGATGAATATGCTCTCCTCATAAGTTTACTTTGTCGGGATTGTCTTTGACGAGATTCATGTCACATATAAGTGTTAAATGATACATCTGTGTGGTATAATCTAATGTGAAAGGATAGTCTTAAAGGTACTGTGTGTATTATTAAATGTTATCTAAAATAACAGACTTGGTAAAAAATGGAATAGATTACTTAAAATTATATTTAAATTAGTTTCTAATCAGCCTTAAATAATTAATGTTTTGTTTTCGTTACCTTAGAATAAGTCATTTATATCTACATAGGAGCGGGTCCTCTCTTATGGTGGCTTCCATCTTGCGTCGCCATCTTTTCTACCGTAACTCAGAACGGACAAACTAAACGCTTTTGCGTTTTTTTGTTGACGCCTACTGGAAATGCACAGTTGTGAAATAGACGAAGAAGAAGAGATTGATTACCAAGCAGCTGTGCTAATACAAACAAACATGGAGGACCACACATACAATTTGCCATCAGTGGAGCGTGAATCTTTGTCAAAGAAACCAAAACGCAACAAAGCCAAACGCAATCGGGACAGAAAAACAAAAAAAACAGGGTCAAAATCGGCGCTGCCTTTCCCAGATGGAAGTCCCTGAAGACAAGGATAAGTTTGCAGACAGAAGCAGAAGTTGCCTATTATTTGCTGGATAGGTAAGACTAAGTGTCGAATTGTACTCTTATATGGAGCCGAATTTATTTGTTTACTTTCGGGAGAAGTCGGAGGAAGACGAAGAGAATGTATCTGCTATGTGAGGCTTATTTCACGGCCACAAGCATTTTGAAATGTTTGTCTCTTCCAAACGACTGGTGTGAGCGTTAGCAAGACTGACAGACAATAGGGAGACAACGTCGTGCTAAAACTCCACAATTTATTCATTTTCTGTGGCAGTAAGACAAAACATAGGCTGATAACTAAGCTAAAAACACTTTTTGTCCTTGGAAGGCCACCGTAGCTCCGGAGGTTCTCCAACAGGGAGGGGGGAGCGCCGGAGTGCTGCAATCCCAAACCTCACCTGTAGATGCTGCTAAAAACTACACACTGTACCTTTAAGGTAGTTATCAGCTAATGGCTGTTAGCCACTATGGCTAACAACAGTTAGCTACTATGCCATTAACTCCTGTTTGCCCTTGGGTGCATCTCAATGAGCTAAAATGCGGTCTCCTCTCTCCTCGTTCTTCCACGACACTGGAAGTACTTTCTGAGCAGCCATATTCAAGGGCATCCCAAAGCACAAAATGCGCTCGGAGGAGAGAGGAGTAAAGAGACTGGTTGGGAGGAGGGATAATTGAGGAAACACAAGTGCAGGGTTCTTGGAAGTCTTTTCACTGACAGACACACCCCCTTGTGATGTATCAGCAGCGGCTATAAAGCAGCTATAATGCTCATTGACACATATCGGCCCTCAATAGACCCTAGGGTCGAGCAGATTATAATGCACATTAACAGAAAGCATGTTTTATGAGGTTGTAGTTCCTAATCCAACCAAGCTAAATAAGTTAAGAAAGTATTGAATTGTACTGATTTGTTCTGGTGCTCCATGAAGTTGCAGAGGATGACATAATCCCCAACACTACTTAGGCTGCGTTTACACGAAAACTCCTGACTTATAGACGCAAAGAATTGTCCTTTGCGTTTTAGAATTCTTCTGCGTTCAGACGACAACGCTCGGAGACGAGTTAATCCACTGTAGTGTGCATGCCGGTTCAGTAGATGGCGGTGTAGGTCTGCAGAGAGGCAGAACTGCTACAAAACACGAATGACAACAAATCAGTTCGTACAACAAATCTGTCTTGATAGTTTTGTCTGGATAACAAACCGAGCACAGTAAGAGGCTCACACGTTTCTCGGCAGACGGCCGAAGCTGTTGTTGTTCCTGGTATGAGTACGCAGCCTTCATGTGAAAGAGTACTGCGCATGCAGTGACGTCAGTGTTTCACCCTGAAACACTCTGATACGGGTTTACACGGAGCTGCATGGAGAGTGTATTCAAATCTTTCCACTCTGGAGCCCGTTTTCAAAGGTTTCCGTTTTAGAGGGAAACGCAACACATTCTCATGTAAATGCAAGGCCAAAACACAACGAAAACTTAACAGATTTGACCATTTTCGGCGCCGTGTGGGGGCCTTAGGCTGCACTGGGACACCTCTTGCGCGACGGTGGATTTCCTCATCCAGAGTTGTTTGTTAGTTGTATCTCTTACCTCTAAATCTTGTTACTCGCTGACTTTTAGCCTTTTTTAGTCTCCATTTTGGAGTCTGCATTTGAAGGGTGTTTCTGATTGTGTTTTTTCATGTACAATGCTGAATACTTGCCTTTGTCTTCTGCTCCATTTCTTAACAGTGTCTCGAAGAGCTCTCACACACCAACTTCTAAATGCTCACTTCATTCACAAGGATCCCCCCATGTGCACTAGACTGTCTCTTTCTCCCCCTTTGGACTTACTGTTTAACCAATAAACTCATTGTCAAACTTGATTTGCCTCTGTCATCAGCTTTTGGGTCCAACTTTTAATAAAAAGAGGAACATTCCTTGACGATATAATTGCTTTGTTGCATATAATTTAATCAAACAGTCTGATTAGGAGCCATGACTTACCCTTTGTCCCATATGACCCAGTCTACCTGTTAGACCCACTGCTCCTGGAGAACCCTGTAGACATGAAAATATGACTTTAATACATCAAGGGCCACTTATAAATTTGGATCTGAGTCAAATTTGAAAATTCTCACAAAAATTGCAACCATAGTAGGAGGCCACAATACTAATCTTGAAACATTTGTTTAAAAAGGTCCAAAAAGGCAATATTAAAGCAAAGAAAATCAATTTAACAGGAAATTGATTTTCTTTGCCTTTAATATTGCCAGAAGGGTCTTGGGAAACCAAAGAACTGAGTCCATAGTTGATGTAAAAGTAAACAACTCCTCTTAAAGACAATGCTCCTTTAACCACTCTGATTTTACTTGCTGGGCTTTATGATGTCATAGCTATACACCCTCCACCTACATGAGCGTTTTACTGGTTGTCACAGGCAGCCGCCATGACTGTTTTGAAGCTCTTCCACTTGTAAACCCTCCCACCATCATTGTTTGGGCCTCCAAACTGAGAAGAGCTAATTATCATGACCTCCTGTAGCCCTGCCCCCTCAGATCTCAGGGAAGGGAAGGGAAAAGAGCTGCATCTGATCTCCTAAAAACTCAAAATCTTGATTAATAGACACCCAAGACTTGATATAAATGTTTAAATACAGCAGGACATGGAATCTTCAGATCAAATACAATCAACACTATAATTGCAAATATATCTAAATATTTTCCCATAGTAAATATATTAAAACCAGATCATACACAGTTTATATGACCAGCTTTAAGTTTGCTCTATGTGGGCACCACATCAACAATGCAGCACAGAGTTTTATAGGACCTTCTCAGGGTGGGAAAAATGTCCTGATGCTGTATGTGATGGTTTAGAAAAACAAAAGAGTTCATAAAGCTCACTTACATACATGCCAACGGATCCCTGGGGGCCCATCAACCCTGGTTTCCCCGTGAAACCCTGAAGACGCACAATTTTTAATTCTTACAAATACAAAGATAAAATCTGCAGACTGACAAAACAGATTACACAATTACAGCATTGTCTGATTGCTATGTTCTTTAAGCACTGGTAAAATGTCTGCATGCAGGGCACAAAAAGGGACGAAGGTGCCAAATGATCAAATCTTTCAAAAGAGTTACTGTTGGTAGAAGTGGAACTTTGTTTACTAAGAGGGACACATTTATTTTGTCCATACTTCTAGGGGTCCAGGTCATTGCAATTTGAAGGAAAGTCTTAATTTTACTGGTATCATAACCTGTAATTTTTCCTAAAGGATAAATACTGGTATGTATCCATCACAAGTAATTAAGAAAATATTTATAAATCAAAATAAATGCAAGCAGTAAATGTTTAAAACTTGCAAAAAACAGTATCCAGATCTTTCTTGAATTCTAGCTTAGCTCATTAACAAAGTATTAACTGGTGATCAAATTATGTTTTACTTACATTTTTAAATTATATTTTACAAATCAATCTGTATTCGTATAGTGCTAATTTATAACAAGTGTCATATCAAAGCACTTTATATATGTTTGTGTGCCTGTTTATTACACACACACACACACACACACACACACACACTCTGACATCCTAAGATATATCCATCCAGAAACAAAGGGACTAAAAATAAGAATTTATGAAAGCAACAAACACATGGATGCCCAGATCATGAATCTGTTCTCATCACATTTGCCTCTGCGGGATATAGCTTTTTTAGCAAAGCCCCTTTAGGTGTGATTCAGACGTTGCGCTAGATGTTTTACTTGTCCGTCATTTTGACAGACAGGGTCGTAAAATTTCCGTCATGATGAATAAAGTTCAGTCAGTTAAAAAAAAAAAAAACGATAATGAGACTTATGAGTTATTCAGATTATATTTAATCATGTCATCGCAAAAGGGACCCCATCACAACTTGTAACATATATAATGCACTGCAATTTATTGTTTACTGGACAGAAAGAGAAAATAATGGACAAATATTAGAAAATACACTGCTGTCAATAGATTTGCGAGCAAAGGAAATATGTACTCGCAGCAAGTAGAACACGCTTGTTTTTTAACAATTAAACTTAAAAACACAGAACTATTTCAAGATAAACGTGAACTTTTTGTTTATTTGCTTTTGTTTAAAGGTTTGTCTAAGCTTAAACTTTTCTCCTGGGCCGCATAGACTTAAAGTGGGAACTCGTTTTTGCGTAATCGAGGTCATCAAAGGAGAGAGCGGCAAAGATCAGCATGAGGTTATGCGTCTTTGCCTCAGACAGCCTACTTCTTGCGGCGGTTTTAATTTTGTTCTGGAGGCTGAAGCCCCTTTCTGCTGCTACACTAGAGACTGGAATGACCAGTGCTACTTCAGCGAGCGTTTTAAAGTCCGGAAACATTCCCCCCAGCGAAGTAATGAGCAGTCGGCACGACTCTTTAAAAGATGGGTTTCCTGATCCTGCCAGAACCCTTTTCACCGGGAGGAAATCCTGGAGCATACGGTTCCGATGTACGAGAGAGGCAGCCTGACCCCCGTGTGAGTCATAGTGGTCACAGATGTGCCCCAACGCATCAAGTCCATAGCTCTTGAGCGAGCTGTCAGCAACGGGATAGCGAGAGGCACTGAGTACGGTGTCGATGTCTGTGATAATTTCCAGGTGCTCAGAGGGAAATCTCTTTTCCAGAGATGTGATCAGCCCCGCGATGTACTCAGAGCGCAAAATGGAAAAGGTCTGCGCATCAGGCTGTGTGAGCGTAATGCCACAGAACTTGCCATCCTGCAAAGCTTCGTTGAATTTCTTCTCTGCCTCACCTGCAGGTGTGGAGAAAAACTTTATTCAGAGCCATTACTTAAATCATAATGCACGAACTTCAGTTCTTCATCCATCCGAAAAATATTAGGTGCTGTAATATTTTAATATTTAATTGTGTCATAATATTCACCTCTCTAAAGGTGGTGACTACAGACACGAGCGCATCACATTTTACAAACTATCGTGCTGTACTTGTAATGATTGGGTAACAGAAAATGAATCTATAACAACATTATTTTAAATAAATATCTCAGAAACGGACAATTTTCAACGGAGCAATTTTCCTCCATTATTTATCTGTAAAATGTTTATGAATCAAGTGTCATATGATTTCTTTCATTTATTTATTTCTGTGAGAAATAAGTCCAGTAAAGCAGGTTAAATATAGAACAACCTGCAGTAATTCTATCCGAGACTAGTTACCTGGTTCATTCATTAAGTCGTGCAGACCAGCAAGAGTCATGTTTAGGACAGGCTGGATGGAGGAAATGTTGACGTCTTCTTTTTGGAAAGTTAAGTTCATTCGGTTGACCACAGCCAAGACGTCAGTAAGCAGATGAGTTAAGGCAAGGAACATGTATGTTTGGACATTCTTCCTCAAACCCTTGGCAACTGGGCAGTGTTTTGAAGCTTCCACCTCCTCCTCCAGCTCCAGCACCAGAGCGACCCAGTTGGCACGCACACCCTTAACTGCCCTCTCCAGCGACAGCCAGCGCGTAGCAGATGGTTGCTTCAGGCTCAGCAGGTCATGTTCATCCATTTCTTTTTGGATTTCTTTTACTCTGTGTGTTCGAACAGGCAAATTTTTGTAATACGTGTAAATGTTGTTGATAGTGGTCACATACGCACTAATTTCACGCACTGCTCCAGAGGCATCGTGGGCAGCCAGTGCTGTTCTATGGGCACCACAGTGAATATTTACGAGGAAGGGACAGTCACTTTGGCGTAACTGCTGTGCAACTCCAGCCTTTCGGCCCACCATCACATTGGCTCCATCGCTTCCCAGTCCAACAACCCGACTCATGGCCACACCGCGGCTCGATAGCACATCCTTTATTTTTTTTGTGATGCATTCAGCAGTGCCACTGGGTATCATATGGTTGCCGATGAATACAGTCTCAGACCGCCCATTCTGCTGAAGGGTCAGGTATATTATCAGCATCTTCTCCACTGTGATATTAGTAGTTTCGTCTAATATTATACCCAGGAACCTGCTGTTGGCGATGTGGTCGTTGATGGCATCAGTTACTGTCACTGCTATGGCTGTTTCCATCTGGCTGACAGTGTCATGATGGCTGTATGTGTGTGCAGCGTTAAGGTTGGGGCACCCGACCGACTGCAAGAGGTTTATTAAGTTTGGGTACAGGTGGCTCGGAGTATTAGTATTTGCCATGTGCAGCACAACTTTAAGTTGGGTTTTTAATGCTTCGTTACATGCAACCTGCGAGTTTTGTACATGTTTTTCCATTTCAGTACTCTGGCTGACAATTCTGGAAGCTTCCATGTGGTTAAGGCTGGTTTTATGATCATTTAGCGCCGATTTCTGCATAGTCTTGCACCCTCGCATAAACCCGTTAGTCATGTTAGCTTTTCTGCATATATCACAGAACATTTTTCCACCTTCCCGCCTCAGCCACAAGAATTCCTCCTCCCACTGGACACGGTATTCCCTCTTTACCGCCTCCCGGGAGCTGCTCGCTTGTCCCGTTACTGTTGTAGATGGCTGATTATCATCATCCTCTGCATCAGTCCCTCGTTTTTTGCCATGTCTCTCGCCATCATCATTCAAATTATTGGACTTGCTAAAAAAACTTCGCACACTTAGTTGCTTTGACATTTCACACGCCGGTAGCGGGGCCGATCGATGCAGATGTTCAAAGGGATAAGGCAAGCCAGCATATCAGAGACTGTGAGTTCATAAACAAGACAACACAATGCCTAATTAATTATGCACGCTCGCCACCAACTGGACAGGGGGTGTACTACAGGTGCTACATGTGAGTGATGAATGGATGTGTGATGTATTGTGACAGTGACTGGATCGCTCGCCGGTTTCTAATCCGTCAAAATGACAGACGGCATCAGGATTTTTCCGTCATTGCTCAAAAAAATCCGTCAAAGACGGAGAATAATCGGTTAACGCGACCTCTGGTGTGATTCCATGTTTTCAAGAGGGTCCTCATGCCTACATGGTTGTAAAGGTATCTGTAGTGGGGGATAAATCAATAACCATGGAAAGCAAGGTCAATCTGATACAATAGTGACTCATGGCTATGCCCTGAAACCCCTTACTAACACTGGAGAGAAGTTTGGAGATGGTTTGAAGCTTCCAAGGACAACAGATTCTTACTGCAAGGACTGAGATATACCCCTAGTCAAAAATGTTTTGCTTTTGCTAATTGTTTATTACATTTTTGAGGGTGAGTACATTTGCAAAATGCAACGGAGAACTGCTTGTTAACTTTAATTACACTCACATGCACACACAAAGTTGGTGTGCATAAGCTTCTTGTGATGCCTTCATGAATTGTGTCCCACTATGGTTGCTATCCTCGGGGTGATGGAAGCAAGAACAGACACTTTTGCCTCACTAAGATGTTATCCAGCACTCGTGAGGTTTTTACTCTGTTTGACACAATATAATTTTTTGGAGAGGCTCAGGTCTTTAGGCTCTTAGGCATACATATACTATAGGTTTAAACAATATGTTGTTTAAAAATGGGAAATTTTGTTATATATTCTATGAATTAACATTTACTCAAAGATTTCATGTTTTTACTTTTTCAGTTAATGTCATATTTTTTACCAAATGAACTATACTTTTGTTTCCTGTCCAGACTTGCTACTCATTTTCAGTTCCTGTTGATTATGCTGATTTAGCTGAACTGAAACCAGATGTCCTGTTCTGTAACCTTTGCTCCAAAATAAGTGTAATGATGAAGACACTGCCCCAAAGTATATAAGATAATGTAACATCCTTTGTCCTGGGCTCTTTCCTGATCATCCTGAGGGGCGAGCAGATCAGAGACCTCAGCAGCTGAGTGATTTTTATATTTGTGTATTGCTTGCTTTACATATTGTCAGTAAATGGCTGGTTAACTGATCCAATTCGAACTTGTGCTTCCTTCCAAACTGAAGAGTCTAACACAACAAATAAACTTAAAATTGGCATCTTGGCACAGTTTCCCTTTTTTTTAATCCAGCATCTCCGGCCCCTGAAGTCTGCCATCACAAGTCCCTTCATTTTGATACACTTTTTTTTTTTTTTTTTTTTTTTTTTTTTTGTGGTCCCCCCTGAAAAAAGTTTGAACATAGAAAAAGTGTTACTACTAACTTTCTCTCCAGGAGGTCCCGGGATCCCATCCTGACCTGGCTTTCCTCGAGGGCCCTGTTAAAGCCATGATAAACTCCTTATAGTTTCAGTTTTTTATTGAGTAAGAATTACAGTGAAATAAAGGAAGAGTTAACCAACCAGAGCTCCTGGGGAACCTGCCTGCCCTCCAGCGCCAGCCACACCTGGAAACCCCTGTGAGGCCACAGAGCAAGAGTTAAGATCAGACAAGATGGCTTTGGTTCCTAGCCTGGCATTATTTTTCAGAAAAATCATTCACAGAATATAAAATGAAAAGTTCAGTCAGATATATACTGCAGTTTTTGTGATGCAGAGAGTACAACATTGACTTGTAGAGTTAATGCTCAGCTTTGATAATAAAATTATTATCTTATGCAAATTCCAAGAGATCTTTATTTATAGGGAGCTTTAAAAAGACATTTACAAAGTGCTTTAATAAACACATTAAAAGACAATATTCATGATTAAGTATGAAAAACACACCACAGCGTATGAACAGGGGGTACAAGAACCCAACAAAGTAAAGGGAACAAAGAAAAAAGGATAAAGAACAATCAGGTTAAAAAAAGAACAAAAAATAAAAATTAAGTTGAGCTATAAAACATGATAAAGTTGTATGTTAACAAGTAAACCTATATCAATAATTAGAATATGAATAAGATTTAATAACACTTTATCAAAATAAATTTTAAAATGTTACCGATGAAAAATGCGGATGGAAGTGTACTTGAAGTGTATAGTTTCAAGTCTCAGTTTGGAACAACCAAAAGCCCCCTGTAAGAAGATCTGAGGCCCATGGCTTGCTTGCAAATCTAGCTTGGAGTTGTTGATTAGTCAGGTCTTAAATTCATTTTTAAAATGAACAGGGAGCCTTTCAATGAAGGCTTCAATCAGCAAAATGCGCCACCTACGATTAAAACTGGCCAAAAGATGCGCTGATGAATTTTTGGACAAGTTAGAGCTGGAGAGGGACTTTTGACTGATATTGGAAAGAAATTAGTTAAACTATGAAGTCTAGAGAAAATTAATTACTGCTGACTGAGTGATAATATTATTTTGGTGGCACATAGATGGAATGAAACATTGAACAACTGTTACATTTGGATGAGGTCTAATCAAATGTTATTCCTGGATACTGGGCTGTGGGTCTGATATGGTCCTGCCTCAGTGATATACTGTATATTTATTATGAGCCACTGAGAAAAACATTGTGTGTTATCCAACATTAAAATATTGTTCACAATTACTGACATCAACTTATTGCAGCTGTGTGACTTAAGTCACAAGTTTGTCATAAAACTTCCCTATATTCAGTTTAATCCTATTTTACTCAAGTTTGGTTGATATGCAGGGCTCATATGCAGGTATGGGTTTATTAGGCTGATGCAGAAGTTTTTTGTTCCTGCCAGATCTTTTTGTTGTTACTATAGTCAACAAACAAAAGTGTAAAAAATACATCACTGGTTTTGTGGTGCATGTTGCACCAACAACACACACGTGAAAGTGAACAAACAGAAACCCTCCAATGATCAGCACGCCTCTCACATGTCTTATGTTTGTCATCATCAGTTCAATTTTATGACTTCTAAATAAAAAACAATCAAATCCAATCAGCAGAAGGATGAAATACTCACTCTGTCACCCTCAGGTCCAGGAAAACCAATAGAGCCAGGAGCCCCCTGCACATGCAGAAACATCTTATATTGAACATACAGTATCACCATGTCAAATGCACACTGGTGAGGCGGAGTTGCTTTAAAATGAAACAAACTGACAGAATCAAATGAAAAATTATAAAATGGGAACCTGTGTACCAGGCTTTCCATCTGCTCCCTCAATCCCAACTCTGCCTCTTAAGCCCTGAAATAAAACATCAACAGACACACATATGGTTAACAGATTAAGGCTTGATTTCAAAACTTTGAATGTCTTCATTTGTTCCATTGTGCTCTTACTGGCAGGCCAGGAAGACCAAACAGGCCGGGGACTGCAGTCTGACCCTGTGAGAGCAGAAGGAAGATGGTCACAGTGAATATAGATTCAAAGGAAGTTACTACAGTGCCTTAAAGAGCTGTTGTCTATCCACCCATCATTTGTACCAGCTGTATCAAGACTTCATTGAGCGGGGTACATACATAAAGACTGTCGGGCTGTTTTTGTCCCAACTTCCCCCCTTTCCAACCAAGAATGGCAAACTTCAGGGTATTGTCTGTCTTATAAGATTATCCTCGAAGATTATCCTGTGGTCTGAGGTACATTAAGAGTAAATTTGTCCCAATAACCCAATAATAATTGGCTCCAAAAAGGGGTCAGGGCTGATTATCATAAATTTTAAACTCGTGCAATATTTATGACCAAAAATCTTCCTGAGTGTGGGGAAAGCTGACGACTCCCAAATCACGACTCTGACTTGTGACGTGTAACAGAATGTAGCCAGTCAAGAAGCGAGCTGATTGATGAACAAGGGAGCAGGCGTGAATAACAATAGGCATGGCTGACCTGAAACCTAAAGTTGGGTGGATCTCAGAAACGGTGGACCAGATCTTTTTTATTTGGGTTCCCAATTTTTCCATCAAATATAGTGCCACAACCACAAAACATCCTTACTGGCAATTTGTCAGTAAGGATGTTTTCTGGGAAATACATTTGTGTATTTACTTAATAACAAAAATCAGTGGTGTAAAACAGTTGGAAGTTTATTCTCCAGGACCTGATGGAGCAGTGATATTAGAGGGAAAGAGGAAAGGCAATCATATCAAACACATACTCGTCAGCTAATTCCCGCTGGAAGGAGACGGTTGGCAGAAACCCTAGTAAGCACCTGTTTACACATCAGGGTGGTTTGGTTCCAGGGGATGTTTTAATCTCACACTGGGCCGAGTTCATCCCGGGATCCCAGAGCACTGCTCTAGGAAATCTAAATCGGTTTGTAGCCATCATGGAAATCTTAGTGGTCATTATGCAAAAGTGTCACTGCACTATTTAGGCTATATGCTTTCTTAGCAATTAAGACTGTTTTTTACACAACTTGTCACACATAATACTCATCAGTGGGGTCCACCGTTATATTATTTCAAGGTGGAAGTATGATAAACTAACATACAACGGTAGGCCTAATAACTCACTAAAGGAACACGTCTATGACACTGCCGACTCGGGTGTTTATGATTATGCAGGTCTATAAGTCTGATTTGTGATGAATTTAAACATATGAAATGAATCTGGTTTCAATTCACCACCTAATCATCTGTGCTGCCAGTTTCCTCGTCTCCAAACTGTTTGTGCGGCAGCATCAAAGTTGATGTACCTGTCACACAATCTCTCACCAAGTTTGTTTTTATATATCACAACCTTTGAACAGCCTGCTCGAGGACCTGAGAGCCGCAGAGAATGATCATATTTTTAAAAGTAGGTTCAAGACCCACCTATTTAATTTGGCTTTTAACTAATGTCTTTTTATAATTTTCATCTATATTTTTTATTTTATTTAATCTATTTATATTTTTATTTATTCTTCTCTGTCAGTCTCTGAGACAGTTACCCTCCGTCCTTTTAGTCCCAGGATCCCGTTTGGTCCTTGCATCCCTCTGTCGCCCTAAAAGAAACAGGCAGTTTTAGACTTCCCAACATAATGTTTTTGACTTACACTCTATTAAAACTTATTTGTCATTATGTCTGGAGGTAATATTGTCAACATAACCAAAATTTGTATTAATTACAGTAACTATCGACATCCCTGAATCTGTCTACTATGCCAATGCCATTTCAGTGAATGAGTGTGCATTTAGATTGAATGGCTTTTCTGGATAGCGACTATTATAGAGTCTTCACTGTAAATAACTACACTTCTTATTTTTGTATGTTTACTATGTCACAAATAAACTGTTCCATCTAAAATTCAACCTCAGTCTCATGTCCACTTCCTCTGTGAGTGAATCCTAGATTCCTGATAACTCGTCTAGTACAACTCAAAACTGTGTTATACAAAGGCCTACTGACATTATTATTGGGTACTTGTCTTGAGCCTATTAGTCTTTATACATTTAATCTTGACACACAAACAGAAGCAGTGATGAAATTGTGTTTAAATAACAGTTAAAGGCTTAAGGAGCCTAAATGCTTAACTGTAACAAGCAGCCTGTTAATAAACACAAGCAGCTCTGTAAATTAGCTTCATGATATTGGGATGCAATGACAGCCTCTGACCTTTGACCCCTGTTTCCCAACCTCTCCCTGAAGACCGGCCTCCCCGTCTTCACCCTGAAGACACACAACAGAGGAACTGATCAGTTTGTTAACAAACAAACTACTGATACTGGAAACCAGAAGACAATGACATCCTTGTAACAGTGACAAAGGTGATTACAGATCAATCTTGTTTAATTATGAATAATTAATCTTTGACTGTTTACAAATTGTACAAAATGACATGATCATGCAACTTGTAAAGGCTTAAGCACAAATAGGAGTCTGGCACTGGCCCTGAATGTTGAAGTTTGCATTTACTCCATAATTAGACAGCTATTAACTGTTCTGATATAATTTTAAAAAAGAGCATGTGTCACTATAAAACAGAACTATGGCTAATAATGCAATGTGCAGCATCTGGATGTTATGACAAGCCAAGCACCACTGATGTAAAGATCCGTACCTCTTTTCCTCTAAGCCCAGTTTGACCTCTAACCCCTGGAGGACCTGTGATGCCTCGCTGCCCCCTCTCTCCCTGATGACCTGAGATCCCTGCAGCACCTGGAGGGCCCTTAGCAGACAAGAAATATTTGTTTGGAGGGAGAAAATAGTTCAGACAAAATCATACATAAGACAGTAGCGCCTCATGAGTATTTTTTTTACTGCAATATGATCACTGCAAAGTGTTGAGAAGAGACAAAAGTGAAAAGCAAAATTTATGGTCTAGGCATCCATAAATGCATCGTCATCCTAGATTCTCATTTAAGTCCTTTGTCTTTGCCCATTCACAACCTCAACACGGCTGAGGATGTCTGTGTTAAAAGCGTTGATGTCTGATCAACATTTTATGCTTCTTGAAAGAACTAAATAACTGAATGTATTAAAAATAGAAGTTAATTCAAAAAATATTAATTGCATGAAAAGTATGGCATCAACCTGTTTTAAAAATACTCTTACGTTTAAGATATGTTGCTATACAAATAAAGATTGATTTGACTGATGTGCAAATACTGATGTTAGCTTTGGAATCTATTATCAGACGCCCTCAGCTGGGTGATCCAGTCAGGGGTGATCAGTCCCTGACTTCAAGGAGTTTGAGGGTTGGTAACTAACCTGTCACCCAACTTCCACTGGTTATTGCACTCCATCATCATCAGTATTTTGCCTTCTTGCATCCATTGGCCTCTTCAATCGGGTCTTTCAAGGGGACATTAAACTGACTGTAGGGCTGGGCGATATGGCCTAAAAATAAAATCCCCCATTTTTCCCCCACCAAGCTCGATTTACAATTTTAATCTTTTTTCATCTCAAAGCAAAAAAACTCCAAGTGAACACGAAACTGACATGAACCAAATTCTACATTTATGCTGTCAAAATATATTCCTAAATCAATCAGAACTTCACTCTTAAAATTAAAGTGTGTCATAAAATGTTGATTATGTAGTTCTAACGCAGGCAGGTTTGCCTACATAACACTGAAAGCTGAGGGATTTTCAGTTTGTTATCATGTTTCTCTCTGATCAATATCAAATCTAATTTAAAAAAATAAATACAAGCCTATAAAAGTGCTTGTGCAAAAACTGACAGAGCCACCACCATGAAAAAATGTAAAGTTTCAGTATTTATATTTTTTCAAAATTTGCAACTATTTACAATTTATGTAAGTGAATTAGGAAGCAAACCTTAATTTTTGATTTTTAAATCTTCTGGAGAAAATAATTTGTATTAAGCAATTTAATCAATATGTTGCCCAGCCCCAGTTGACTCAGATGTTAACACCATGTCTGTGGGAAGTGAAGTGGCTGAGATTTGTTCTGGGAACTTAAGCTGCCTTCTCAGCTCAACTTGGAGCTGCCAGTCACATGCACGGGTGAGAGGCCCTGTGGGGGAACTTGGCTGATGTTGAGCCCTCTTCCCGGCTCTGATGAATGTGATGGACTGCTCAGGTTGTGTTGGTAGTTGCTGTTATAAATTTGATAGGAAAAGGATGTTTTGTTTTGTTTTTTTGATTATAGTACCGCCAGTCCTATTTCATCTGTTCTTTTTTTAGCCCAAATAAGTCCTCTGTGAAGGTCCTTGGTCACCCAGGTCATGGTTTTCCTTTGTTTCTTCTTATATTGCTTGAACCTTTTTCTTCTGGTTTCTTGAAGACGCTTTGCCTTGTCTCCACATTTCCAAACATGTGGCCACTGTTCTGGCTCTTGAGGCTGGACATACCACACATCATGTGAGGAACTCCCAGAACTTTGCAGATAAACTGAGGGGATTTGAATCCATAGGAAACCATGGCATCACAAGACAGTGCCTTGCACCACAGGACAACCATCTCACCGGGGGGTAGAGCAAAGAGCTCTTTTTCCTTCGGAGGAGGTAGACCCAGCCACTGGTTTGGATTTGGTAGAAATATGCCCCTAATTGATTACTCTGATGTGACACCTTGATGATTGCATACAGGTGTCAAGCTCAGAAGAAACCTCAACTACAAGTAAGTCTCTTACTCTGTCTCCTTTGGGTCCTGCCTCTCCTTTGTCACCATCCGGTCCTGTGAGGCCCTGCAGATAAAAACAGTTTTCTCTTCAAAGTGGTCCTTAAGAAAATAAATCCAAACATATACAAAGTTTTGCTGCTGCTTACAATTCTGCCAGTAAATCCTTTATGACCAGGACTACCAGTCAGCCCCTAAAGAGTAAACAGAGGAGAGAGTAATTATATTAATCTGAGCATGACCCAACTTCATACAGTGTCCTGCGCATGGCTTTTCTTTTTTTTTGTACAGGGACTTAAAATGAGTTCAGTTAAATACATAAAACAAAATCCAGACCAAAATAATGAGCCCACAATGTTTATGGCAAAATACTAGTTGTCTGGAACACAATTTAGAGTGAATGAGAGCTGAAACTC
Organism: Scarus forsteni; assembly: GCA_036419115.1. Classification (NCBI taxonomy): domain Eukaryota; kingdom Metazoa; phylum Chordata; class Actinopteri; order Labriformes; family Labridae; genus Scarus; species Scarus forsteni. The sequence continues at coordinate 885,849 of JAZDUH010000155.1, read as the reverse complement.
TTGATTGTTTTGATTTATATTACACCATACTCACTTTTAGCTGTCACTATAGTAAACAGGACCACTTTGCACTCCGCCCTTTTAGGGCATTTTCACATTAGGCCCACTTGTTTCGAACCGTACTGCGGCGCGGTTCGCCCCCGCCCACCTCCCCCGCTGGCTTGCATTCACACTGGCAATATCGAACCATGCCCGGGCCCACTTGTGTATTTACTCAGTTTGAAACAGCAGGGGGCGATATGCACGTAACTGGTTACCAAACCTGCTACGGAGGAGAACGAAGAAGAGACTACCATGGTAACCATTTCCAACACCAGACAACCAATGTTTACGTTTCGCTCTCTTCCACATTTTCCTTCAAGTGTGTTTTTTGTATCGTGTTTGAGACGGCATCAGCGACCTTCTGGACCCTCGTAAATCATCGTAATCCTCAACCAGAATAAACAAATCAACAAATTGAGTAAGCAAAAGATTCAACTGCGGGATTAACAGGAAGTAATGCATCAAAAGTAGATCGGTTCGGACCACTTTGTTTCACACCAGTGAAACCGCACCAAATGTAGGGAGATGGAGCGGATCGAGACCACCCCTTCATGGAGGTCTCGGACCGGCTGATGTGGTGTGCACTAAAGTGCGGTGGTTGCATTCACATTGAAACTAACGTACCAAATCCTGGGCCAAAACTTATTTGGTGCGCACTAAATGTGGTTGGTGTGAAAACGCCCTCAGAGAACATGCTTCACACAAATGAGGGCCCTTGATGTGCCATTAAACGCCAAATACACTGTATGAAATATGTTGTACTGGTTATATCTCTCTAAGGCAAAAATGCAGTTAGAAAACTCCACA